>QJPP01005703.1:0-35071 GCA_003996215.1 Jaltomata sinuosa
GCTCACAATCAACCTATCGACCCTACACAGGCCCACAACTACTCAGCAAGCATAACCAGCCTAGAAGGATAATTCTATGCCCGGGACTCGCGGACATTCCTAAAATCCCACCTTCTATGTTCCAGAGTCAACAAGGCCTCACAGGACCGCAAGGGTAAATAAAATATATCGGCAAGTACTACAAGCAACGGAGGAACAAAAGTAGGCGGACATGAATAAAGCGGTTGAGGTCTGTGGTACCAACCTAATAAACCAACTCAAGGATGCCCATTAATACAATTTTATCCTATATATGCGGAGTCTAGGGAAAATAAACCGTAACCTACCTGTCGTCCGATGACAAGCTGCTAGAACAATGATGTTCAAACCCGAAATGCTCCGAGAAACTCCGAACCAAAAATCAAACCCAACGCGAAAATAATTTCCTGCAAAAATGTTTCTTTAGCGTGGATTAACAGCAAAATTGATCGAATAAATTTTCTTGACTTGGAAACCAAGAATGAAAGAACAAGGTGGAGTACCTATCTATATATCATCACACGCACAGTAATTAAAACAATGAATGAATTGGTCTCTGTTTTCATTAACAATTTGTAATTGGAAAGTAATAATCATAAGGGACAATTTATAAATTACTTGAATGATAAACCTTCCAGTGATGCCACCACTTACCTATTAACTTTGTTGGACACTCCCTCCACCTCCACATGTGAGGTGGAGGTGACACCCAACATATTCATTTCCCAATATATATCTACTCGGGTATTGCATAAGTTCGTGGTAAAATAAATATAGCTTTTTGAATATACCATAATTAATAGAAAATCATTTCAAATAAAACCTACTATATTATAATAATAATTTTTAACATAACTAAATTTACTATCTCCGTTAAAATATTACAATGTATAAAAACCTTAAAAAATAAATACATATACAATTATATCGTAACAAAAATATTTTTCATAGACCTTTAAAATACTTTTTAAAAAAAATAATAAAAAAATATAACTTTAAAATAAAATATTTCCAAATATACGCGCGATGCTAATAAAATTCTTATATTTAGGTACGCAATTCACCATCGCACGATTTTGATACTCAAGAACTCCCTCGGAACCCTCCCTTATGTTTTCTCACTGTTTCAGAACTGAAATGGCGTTTTAAAATGTGAAGTTGAGGCTTTAAATCGGTTTTGACCCGACCCGGTTCGCGACCCGGTGCGCAACCCAGTTTTTTCCAGAAAGTCCGCGGTAAAACAGTCATAACTGTTTACTCCGAGATCAGTTGGACGTGAGGTTTTGTACGTTGGAAACTAGACTCGTAGACCTTCGATTTGGTATTTTGGAGGACTTATAACTCTTTATATATTGAGAGAAAAGCTCTGAGGCATTTTACCCAAAGTTCAGAAAATTTATTAAAGAACTTACGATAACTTTTGCAGATTCTGGGAGGATCACCTGCAGATTCTCGAGAAGATTTGTGATGATCCTCCCCCAATGGATAGGGAGATTGAATCAGCTCGCGAGGCTACAACAGCCACCAGCTGGATATCTCTGGATCAGGTCTTGATTACCTCTTCCCCATATGATCTATCTGATGAGAGCGACTTGGGAGAATCCGCAGAGTCGTCTTAAGGATGTCTTTATTTTATGTATTTTTTTCTACTTGTTATGTACTTATTACCTTCCTAATAAATGACACCTCTGTTCGAGATTATAGCACATTTGTTTTATTTCACAGTCGTCTCGTGTTTTTCAAAAGCTTTAAATTTTATTTCGAGATTTTGGGTGGTCCTATAATCTGCCACTTATAATAGTCTCGGATTGATGGTCGGAGGTAGCTACCAGCCGATTTTTATATTATGGTGCTCCTCTTTGAATCCATCTACTCATTAGAGGATCATGGCTCTAATCCTCGTTAGTGTCAAATATATATTATTACACATATATTTAGTCTTGTAGCAATCCCAGGCCCATTATTATGTAGCACATAATGTTATATCTCAACATCTGTTTGAGTTAGGACGTCTTCTAATAGTGTTGGATGCGAGGTATAAGGACGACGTGAGGTACCCAAGTTAATTTTAGCCAAACTATACTCTTAGAAAGAAAGAGGTTTGCCAAAGCACACAGTGATAAAAGTTGTTTGATTTATCATAGTGCTTTATAACATCATATTTTTGGGGACTGTATCACTATTTGGGGTGAAGGGCTTTTCCAAAACGAGTACATATTCACTTCGGCATTAGCCATAAATGCTAGGCAGTCCCTAGTTTGTTGTTTACAAAGTCCCAAAATGATAGTCCTTATTGTTTGACCATCTTCGGGGCATCAGACATTTTAAACTAGATTCTTTCTATCATCCCAACATGTTTGGTACATACCTCATTCAAAACCTTATTGAAAAAACCCAACTGGGATAATAATCGAGCAAAGGAAAACAGAGTGTAGTGCATTGTTGTTGTAAAAGAGGAGGTTGATGGGAGATACTCATATTTTCAGTAGTAGTACCTCTTTAGATGATTTAAATTTCATTTGTTTCGTTATTTATTACTACTAAGATTGGTTAACTGATACACGCCTTTACCGGCAGTGCCGGTGACCTTGTATAGCCCTTCCCATCTAGGAACTAATTTTTTGTCATTCAATTCCCGATTGTTGAGAGTCATTTTTTACAGTACCAAGTCCCTGATTTTGAAATGGCAGAGTTTGGTTCTGTGGTTATAATACCTTTCCATCTTTTGCTTCTATGCCACTATTCGGACGTGGGCAATCTCTTAGTGTTCGTCTAGCAGCTCTAGTTGCCTTCATATTTCTTCGTTGTTTCCTTCTCCATTATATTACAAGACAAGGAGGTTGGGTTCACCTACCTTGACTGGAATCAAGGCTTCATTCCTGCATCTCAGTGAGAATGGGGTTTGCTTAGTGCTGGATTTTATCGTGGTGTGGTGTTCCCAGAGTACTCCAGGAAGTTCTTTTGTCCAACAACCTTTTGATTTCTTTAGTCTTTTCTTAAGACTCAGTTATACTGCTTTGTTGGTTTATTCGACATGTCTATTCGCATTTGGATGGTACAGAGTGAAGGTTATCCGTTTGGTAATCAATTCAGCTAAGAACTGAGTCACCTTGCCTCTCATAAACTGAGGGTTGTTATCGCAGGCGATCTCTTTGGGTATCCTGAATTGACAGACTATGTGATTCCAAATAAAATCTATCACCTCCCACTCTCAGATTTCTTGAAAGCGCTTCAACCCATTTGGAGAAATAATTTCTCATAATGAGCAAGAATTTTACATATCCTAGGGTTAGTGGCAAGGGTCCCACGATATTTATTCCCTAATTCATAAAAGGACATGGGGATGTGACACCGTGCATGCGCTCCCTTAGTTGATGGAGGTTGTGAGAGAAGCATTGTCACTTGTCGCACCTCTCGATAAACCTTTTGGCATCATGCTCCATGCATGGCCAATAGTACCTGACCCTTATCACTTTTTACACCAGAGAGTCTGCCTCGAAGTGATTGCCACATACCCCTTTGTGTGCGTGTATCAGCACATAGTTGGTATCCTTGGGCCCAAGACACTTGGAGGTCCCAAGTATGATCTTCTGTAAAGGTTATTGTCTACCAAGGAAAACTTGGCAGTCATCGTTTGGAGGGCCCTCGAGGCTTTGGTGTCCGTCGGTAGTTCACCATCCTTGAGGTATTTTATGTACTCATTTCTCAAGTCCCATGTGAAGCTGGTGGAGTTTACCTCTTCCCGTCCTGAGGCCTCAAGTGTTGAGTGCAAGCTGCACTATAACCCATTTTGCCAGGTCGTCCGCTTTAGTCATGGACCCCAAGGTTTCTTGCACATTTTCCTCATCGTTCTTTCTTCAGGGAATCTGCTTTAGTTCCCATATTTTGAAGTGTGATAGAGAGTCTCAAACTTTTGTCACGTATCTCGATATTCATTCATCTTTTGTTTCATAAGCCCTTCCTATCTGGTTTACAATGAGCTGTGAGTCGCAAAAGATCTCGATGACATCCGCTTCTATTCCTCATGCCAAACCTAATCTTCCAAGAAAGGCCTCATACTCGACCTCGTTGTTAGTGAGCTAAATGCAACTTTTTTCTTGTCTTAGTCGTTCACCCCTCGGGGTTACTAGGACCACCCCTAAGTCGGTCCCCTTTTCGTTCAAAGCCCCATCGATGTATAGGCTCCAAACTCCAGACTGGTTCTCGAAGGCCAACACGGCCTCCCTTTTAACCTGAGGAATCATCCACGGGCTGAATTTAACTATAAAGTTGGATATACTTGGGATTTGATGGCAGTTCGAGGCTTATACTCAATATCAAATTCACTCGACTCGACAACTTATTTTTCCATCCTCCCAAATAATTTTGGCTTGTGGAGGACGTTCCTCAAAGGGTAAATCATTACCACAACGGGGTGGCATTGAAAATAGGGCCTTAGTTTTTAGGTAACCTCAATGAGGGTTAATGCTAGCTTCTCATGGTGCAAATATCGTGTTTCCATACTTAATAAGCTTTTGCTAACATAGTATATAGAAAATTGCATTCTTTTTTCTTCTTGTATGAGCACATCACTTACTGCAACATAGAGTACAACCAGGTACTAAAGCAATTTCTCCCCTTCTCACGATTTTGATAACACTGGTGGGATTTCAACTCTCATAAGGCCTTATAGCATTCTGGGATCAAGTCAAATTGAGTATTCTTATTCAGAAGGGAAAATAAGCGATGATACTTTTTTGAAGACCTCGAGATAAAATGGCTAAGTGTTACAACTCATCTGGTGAGCCTTTGTATGACTTTTACACCATCGAGCACGTTTCTTCTTTTATTTTATGTGGATTTACTTCAATACCCGTGTGTTACACAAGAAATCCTATAAACTTGCTTGATCTACCCTGAAGGTGCACTTCTCAGGATTGAACTTCATGTTATCTTCTCGTAGGATGTCAAATGCCTCCTAGAGGTGATCCAGGTCATCTTTTATCTCTCGTGACTTGACCAATATGTCATCTATGTATACTTTCCTGGTGTTTTTGCAATTTTCTTCTCAAACTTTCAGTTCACCATCCGCTGGTATGTTGCCTCTACATTCTTTAAGCCAATGGGCATCACATTGTAACAATATGTGTCAAAGTTAGTAACAAAGGAGGTTTTCTCCTAGTCCTTCAGGTCTATACGGATTTGGTTGTACCGAGAGTATGCATTGAGAAAACTTATAATTTTATGCCAGTCGTGGCATCAATTATTTGATCAATGTTTGACACCAGGAAAGAGTCCTTTGGATGAGCTTTATTTAAAATTTTGAAATCGATACACATCCGAAACTCGTCCAGCTTTTTCAGAACTACCCCTACATTGGGCAACTATTTTGGATACTTTACCTTCCGAATAGATCCTATGTTTAAAATATGCATCACCTCTTTTCGGATGAATTTGTTCTTTTCTTCTCTGATGGGGCACCTATTTTGTATCACATGAGGGAAGTCAAGATCTATCCCTAGTTTATACATGGCCACTTCTGAAGGAATGCCTATAATATCAAAATGGGTCCAGGCAAATAATCAATGTTAGCTTCAAAGAAATTAACATACGTTTGTCTGAGCTCGGGACACAATTATGTGCCCAGGTATACCTTTCTTTCAGGAAACCCCAGGAAGAGAACAACTCTCTCAAGCTCTTTCGCATTGATTTAGTCGCATCCCATTTGTTAGGTACGTAGCATGCTCTGGGAATTTTGTACCATCCCTTCTTTGTTGCCATTGCTCGTGACAGCTCTTTTTCTGACTCGTTTTTAGGGGCAGACTCTAGTCTTTGTGAGTGCTCCCCTAGTGGCATAACAACACACATCTCAATGGCTTCCTGCACGTCTTTCCTAATCTCTCTTACTCCATCTGGTGTTGGTAATTTTAATACCTAATTCTAAGTTGAGGGTACATCCCTCATGGCATGTATTCCAGGCCTCTCTAAGAAGACATTGTACCCCATCTCTCCGTCTATGATGTCAAAATAGGTCGACATCTTAACTCTTCCAGGTGTTAGTCATTAACATAATTTCTCCTATCCTGACCTTGCTCTCCATGTTAAATCCAATGAGCATTTTCACCATTGGGACCATAGCTACTGCCGCTTCCATCTATTCGAGGACCCGTTTGTGTATGAGATTCATCAAGCTACCCATATCTACTAGCACACATTTCATATTCCAGTTGTTGATGTTTATGATAATCACCAAGGGTTTATTATGTGGAGCCTCTTCCTGCTCTATGGCTTTTGCCACCAAACACCAAATCGTCATTATCAACATCTTCTTCTTTTTGGGGTATTTTCTTACTACTAAAAGGCACCTTGCCTCTTTTTGTGGTCGAAACCCTACTTCTACTAACCTTTCCTCCCCCAATAATCACATAACTTTACCTTTGAACATTAATTCTGCTAGCTAACAGACTCTGCTTCAACAGAGATGAGGTGAAAAAACTCTCAAGGTTCAGTCCCTCAGTGAAGATGGTGTCTCTTTGCTTTTCTGAGGTTTCTGGTGCTGGGTGACCAGATTTCTGGAATCTGGTGATATAATCTTTTAGCGTCTCTGAGTCTTCCTATCTTATGCTGAATGTGTTGACCATAGCTTAACATTGCAAACTATCCCAGGCTCATCTTCCTCTAACATCAGTGCTACTGCTAAGGATCTTTGACGGTCATTGATTCATACTTCTAGCTCTCCAACTATTACCGGGTCTGCAGCCACACCCGCAAGGTAGAAGAAGGAGCTTTTCATTTCATCCATATTCCTGTAAATCTTTAAAACAAAGAAAGGATGACTAACAAAGAAAAACAAGATTATACTCACACAATTGCTCTGGCCCCACGGTGAGCGCCAAACTATTTACTCTAGATTTGGTACAGTTGAATTTGTAGGTGAGTTAAGAGCATGCATTATGATTTAATATTATTTTAAATTTAATTTGTTAGCTACTCGATTACTAGAAAATAACAAAAACACACAATATATCAAATAAGCAAAATAAGTGAAGTAACAAGAATAAATCTAAGCGCGTTCAAGATGGATCTGAACGTTCTTGAGAGCGTCGCCTAACAGTATGAACAACTAAAAAAATAACGCAGGCAAGAAAAGATTCTAGAGACTAAGAAATTATTGTATTGCTTAAGAGAGAGAGTTGGGCAGAAGGTGCATTTACAAGTGAGGAAGAACGACTATTTATATATTACAATATCAGGCTTGGCTAATTAAAATGTGTCACTCGGGCCCTATGATACCTAGACCTATGCTCAAACTCCACGCGTTCTATCTGTTGTGGGTTATGCTAGCTAATTCTTCTATATTGCACAGCTCTGTATGATCTCGTTCGAGTTGTTGTGCAGTCTAACCAGTCTGTCCCCTGCTTGTCCTTTTGTGTCGTGTTAGAGAGGGTTGTGGTCCTCTGATAATTACATGTTTTGGGAGAATCCCTTTCGCCACTACTTTCTCAAGGGGGATACTTTCGAGGCTCAGTATCCGAGATCTCAAAAGGCCATAACGCTGACGTACTCTTAATGACATGTGTCTAGGTCTCCGGTTCTACCCTATACAAAAATATTTGTGTCCCTCCTAAATTTGATTTCTTATCTTGCTTGTCTGCATTCAAGTTTTACCAAATTCACAATTTGATTTTTGTGAAAGGAAATGACCATGACTTTTAGAGAGATTCATATAATCCAGCCTATAAGTTCTTTGGGGAACTACAAGAAAATTTTGAATTTAGTGTAACTTAAGGTGATCTGAATATGTATATTTTTTAATTTTAATAGAGTTTACTAGATATGTTCAACCATAAAAGAAATTACATTTCATACGTCATGTTGAAACTTAATTTGTTTATGCATATAACACAAAGTGATAATATTATTAAATGTAGGTACTACAAGAAAATTTTAAATTTAGTGTAGCTTAAGGTGACCTGAATGTGTATATTTTTGAATTTTAATAGAGTTTACCAGATATGCTCAACCATAAAAAAATTACATTTCATACGTCTTGTTGAAACTTAATTCGTTTATCTATATAACACAAAGTGGTGATATTATTAAATGTTAAGTGTGAGCCTCATTGCATTTTGACCTATTATATCGCTGTTTGAGAGTAAGATTGTAAATTCAAATCATATTGCACCAACAAAGTAACACATCGAGTTAAAGTCTCGATGCACTATGATAAAATGTTAGGTTTGAGTCTTAGCGTGCATTATGGTCTAACACCTATTTATAAGGCTAAGACATTGAGTTTGTTTCTCAATGCACGATATTGATGATATAATGATGACTAAGGCAAAATAATATATTTTTGATTAAAAGTCATAAAGCTCGATCGTCCTTTTGGATTTATTGCATTACCTCATGTGAATGTGCTACCAGTGAATAATAAGTCTGAAAAATAAGTTATTGAATATCGGCATTGAGGGAAAAATAATAATTATCCTCATTATGGTAATAATAAAAAGAAGAATTTTATGGATTCTCAAAGTGGTTCTTCAAAAGATGAAGATAATTTTTGTCATTAATATGATATGAAAGATCATTGGACACCCAATTATTGTGTGATCTAATTTGATAAATTTTATAAATTCTTCATCAATGAAAATGAATACAAAGTGGAGGCGCACTTGATCTTTAAAAATGATATTGAGGTGGTTCATATAAATATGATAAATGTTAAGGCATGACAATGAGCTTATAATAAAATTTATGAAGCATGCACAATGATTTCTTCGAAGAAAATGTGACTTCTGATAAACAATGTGAATTCTCACCTATTTTGAAAGTGAATGTGTCAAGACGTGATAAAAGTTATGAATTAAAATGTGCTTATAGATGATTGTGTAAATAGTATAACTCACCTCTAGGGGGTGGCTTGAGAGAAATAAAAAAAATTATTTTTGCATAAACAGTCGTTTGTTGTGTACTTTTAGTAAGTTATAATATTATATTATGTAACACCTCGAACTTTTGGGATAAGTTTTAAATCGTTCTAAGTATATAGTTAGATCCGAACTTGATAAATTTAATTTTATCTATGGGTAAGGATCAAGTATTAACTGTGCTAAGTGTGTTGGATGTGAATTAAGGTCATAAGGAATCTCTAGCATAAAGTTGAGTTAAAAGCTTCGTTATCAATTAAGTTTTCGTATAAGTTTATACAAGTGTCAACTTCAAACAATCATATCTCTTAGAATATGAAGAGTTACGTGGCCCATAAGCTACCAAATTAAAGATCTTTGAATTTTATTTTCAACACATCAAATCGCTTATCAATCAGACTTCTAAGTAAAATGTTATGTTTATTTTACTGAAAGGAAGTCAGTTTGGTTGTAAGGCAATGCAGGGCGCATCACGATAAGCCTTTCTTTTTGTGTCTATGATGTTAATTTACCCTATTTTATAAGTTTAAGTTGGAGATTCATTAATCACTCATCTTGGAAGACTTAGGGCTTGCAATCTACTCCCTTCCACCTCCAACACCAAGATATGTTCCTCTCATGTATCTCAAAGTGTAATCAAACATTCTTAATCTGTAATCACGAATTCTTAACAAGATGCTAACATAAAATCTTCCTCCTATCTCTAGCAAAATCAAGAACTCACTTTTAGGGTTTAAGACTTGATTTTGAGCAAGATCCACTATCTATCAAAGAGATTATACTTTCTTCCACATCATGATAAATATACTCTCATAATTTCTTTGTGATTATAACATATATTTATGTATCCTAAGCAAGAATAGACCATCAAAACTCAGGGTCTGTAAGAGAACTCATCTCGCGATTTAAGAATTGACTTTTAAAATTCTTCTTCAATGTTAGAGTTTCAATTGGAGTGATTCAAGATATGTAAGGCTAACTCTAAGTGTGAGAGTATCATTTCTCCTCCCCACAAACCACTTTTTATGTCTATGAAATTACCTCAATGAACTATTGAGCTATGTAGGAACAAGCCATGTTTTTCATGAATTTCCTTGCGTGAGTCAATTAGAGCTATCCTGTGAATTTTATTATGTTTGTTCACGTAGATTTAATTCAATCTCATGAATTTCTATTAATTGTTTATCTATGCTCATAGTTATTCGATTTCATGAGCTTCGTGATTTTTATAAAGAGCATGATTTATGAAACTATATGATTTGAGCCAAGGCTCCCCCGCATAATTTATGAATTATGATTTGAGCCAAGGCTCCATGACATGATTTTCTACTAGTTATATTTGAGTTTCCGAGTGAAATTGGGCACCGGAGGCTCAATAGAGCCTTTCTTTTCAATTGGATCCAGAGTGCTCAGTCGAGTCCCTAATTTAATTTGGGTCAGGGTGCTCAACTGATCCCCCTGATTAATTGGGGTCAGGGTGTTCACACATCTGTTTATTTGCACGTGTATTTAGGTCGATTGAGCCAAAAAGAAATCCCAACATAAAAGACATGCATTTATGATTTTCATATTCTATCTATGATTCTATTTCATGCTATGATTATGTGCTTTTAGTTATTCTTTTTATTCAACTATACCTCATGTTTATTCTTCTTTACATATAGTATAATTTCAGATGTACTTAACTTTAATTTCTTTTGTCGGAAGCGCTATATTTTAAAATGATGTTGACTCGGATACTCAGGATGATTGAGCAGTATGTTGAGTTCTATGTTTAGATATTGGTGAGCTCCTTTCATTTTTGGAGCATAATTAGGCGTTGCATGCATTAGCTATGTGGATCACTAAAGTCTTATGTGGTACAGTTTTTCAACTTATGTATAACTAATGCAAGCATTTGGTATTAAGGTGTGTATAACTAATACATGAAAATTCATGGTATTCGTAATGCAAAGGATTTTAACTTTTAATGCATACATTAACATGATTAAATACACAATTGCTCCTCAAAACCTTCTCCACATTCTTTCTACCATATTTGTAAGAGTATTTTTATAAATATATTTTTTAGAAATTATATAATGTATGTTATTTTTAGTACATCAAACCAAGTTAATACTGCATAAGAAATAATCTCAATATAACTAATATAAATTATTATATAGAAGAGCCATGAGAAGGACGACCAAGGGCATTTTAGTAATTCTAACTTTTTTTTGGGGGGGGGGGGGGGGAATTATAATTGTGTAATTAATGATCAAAATAAAATTCTAGAAGAATCAATTTTTTTCTCAAGATCCACAAGGGCATTTTAGTAATTCTAACTTTATTTAAAGGCAAAATTATAATTGTATAATTAATGATCAAAATGAAATTCTAGAAGAATCCAATTCTTTCTTAAGATCCACAAAAGTCTTATTCCACGTGAGAAACATTAGTATTATATATATATATATATATATATATATATATTAATTTTTATATGTTTACTTATGAACTATAGAAGATTGTATATATTTTGACTCAAAAAACTTAAAAGGAATTTGTGTAGATTATCACATTAAGTTGCAGTTTTATATTAAGCTAATAATTGTTAATATTTTTTTCTCTTTGAGAATGGTATTAAAATATGTCTGAATTTTGTTGTACACAATACATGAATTAAAACAATCATAATGTTTTCTTTTTAACTACTATTATGTTATAGAGAATAAAAATTCACATATTAGTTTCACTTGAAATTTTTATTAATACATACGACACTTGTAATTTTAATATATTTTTTAAAATGCCCAAATACAAAATGTGTATAATATATATTTTAAATTTAATATTTGAATTAAAGTTGAATAGAAGGGGAATCACGCCTTTACTAATAAAGTTACTACTATGTGACCAGGAGGTCACGAGTTCAAACCATGGAAACAACTTCTTACAAAAATGTAGGATAATATTGCGTACAATAGATCCTTATAGTCCGACACTTTTCATAACCCCTGCATAATATGAGTTTTAGTGCACTGAACTGCCCTAGATGTTGGAATAAGCAATGAAATATGTAAATCTTTTAATGTTAATTGACAGTTTAAATAAATTATATAAGTTATTGCTTTTGTTTGATCAAATAGAAAAATAATTTATTATGAAATATAAATGGAGAATCTTATCATTGCTCCGTATATAGATGAAAGAATGATAATTGATTATTTTTTTCATAAAAAAAACTAAATTTGTAATGTTGAGCCAGTAAATAGGCCTTTTCGTATCTAGTATTATTAATACACCATATTCGTCATTACTATTTTTATACACTCTAGCAAACGACCCTAACAACACATGAATCTGCTTCGAGCGTCGCACAAGAATTTATCTAGTGCTTTCATCATCGACATTTGTGGGAACTTGATGGCGACGGTCTGACGGTGAAGGTTTCAGATTCTTTTGTTCATTAAATTAATCCACAGTATATTTTACATGCACTATCCAACAACACTGCATTAACATATGGAGTACTTTTTACCAAACCAATGTTCAATGAGCTTAATAGGAGAATAGTTGTTTACCGTAATATTCCTAAATATCAAAAAGGGCCTCCCTTCATCATCTTAAAACAATAACATTATTACTAGTTGAAAAGTTAAAGAAATAACTTTTTAATCATTTCTTCAAATACAACAACTACGTATATCTGTTTCTCAATATTATTAATCCCTAGTTTATAGTTGCTTAAGAATTTGAAGTCCAAATCTCAACGAAAGTTAGGTGTGTTGTTAGTTGTCTTTCTCCACAATCACAATCTCTTTTTTTTTTTCTTCTTCTTGATGTGTTGTGGGGTGGGGGCATGGAATAAGAAGAAAAAAAAATAAAAAGCCAAAACCGCGTAGTATTCGGATCCTGTGCATGTCTAGTTGCTCCATGTGATGAGTGTCATCTTCTACGACTTTGACATTAAAGTCTCCTCCTTTTGCTTCCATCACCATTCAAAGTTTCACACACACACATTGATAATACTCCCCCCGTCTCATTTTATGTGGCATATTTTAACTTGGTACGGTATTTTAAAAAAAGAAAAAAGACTTTTAAAACTTGTGGTCCAAAATAATCCTTAAGTATTTGTGTGATTGTAAATCATTTCATTAAGGGTAAAAGGAGAATTTCAAAGTTAAAAATATTCTAATCATAGAAAGGTGGCATTCTTTTTGGGACGGACTAAAAAGGAAAGTATGTCACATAAAATGAGACGGAGGAAGTATTATTTTTCCATCCATTCCATATTAGTTGATTATTTTTCATTTTACGTGCATCTTAAAAATCATAAATAAAAAGATAATTTTACTAATTTATTTTTTAAGAATTTTTTTTGAAATCTTACAAACAAGTATTCATATTTTCAAAAAGAATTGATTACAAGAGTGATATAAAAAAAAAATTAATTAATAGGCTTTCAATTTAGTAAGGTGGAGCATTAATATGGAATAATTATTTTTGATAAAGTAGTCAACTAATATGAGATGGAGGAAGTAATAATAGAATTATTAATCTATTACCCGTCCCCACTAGCTCGACACATTTTTATAATTCTTTCTGAACTTCAGATCCAATTGAGGGCTTTAAATCTTCAACAAAGCCTTGGAAAGAAGAAAAAAAAAATCCAGTCATAGAATTCAGTACTAATGGCTCCACTTACTACTCAACGCAGCTTTTCTAAGATACTTTTAGTACTATGTTTTCTTTTAGTCTTATTAGCTTCTTCATTCATTTCTGCTCAGAGTCAGAACAATGCTTCATCCACAAGAATAAGAAGAAGAATGTTGGAGCTAGATATTGATGATGATAATGATAATGATGATGATTCTCCTAAACCAATCAAAAAGATATCTATTTCTACCATTGATGATTCTCATCAGCCAATCAAGAAGAAATCCTATTTAAGCTCAGTTTCTAGTTCCAAGAATCAAACCAAACTCAACAAATCCACCACTGGCTCTTCCAAGAACCAAACTAAACTCATCAAATCTACTACTGGCTCTTCCAAGAACCAAACCAAATTAACCAAGATTTCTTCTTCTTCCTCTGGTTTTGGTACAATCAAGAACCAAACCAAGCTTGCAAAAACTAAACTTTCTTTGTCTGATTCAGTTTCTGGTTCAACCAAAAACAAAACCAAGCTCATCAAGCCCACCCCAGAAGAGAAACTTGCACTAAAATCCCAATTGAAAAAACTCAATTCCACTTCCACCAAGTCCTCAAATTCAACCAAAATCACTTCCCCTGCAACCAAAAAATCCTCCTCAGATCTATCCAAAATCAGCTCTTCTTTGCCAAAGAACAAAACAACCAAAATGACCACCACTAAAGACCTCAATGAATCCAAATCCAAAAACCCAACAAAAAACCAATCTTCCACAAACAAAAATGCCAAGAAAGAAACTACACAACCCTATTGGCTAGAAAATGATGAAGATGACTTGATGTCTGGTCTTACAGACTTACCATCCAAATTCCAAGAAACCCTTTTGCCAGATTTAGAAAGAATCTCAAAAACCTCAAAAGTTTACCTCAACAAAGCCAACAAAGAAATAACCAAGAACTTCAAGCCCATTGTAGGTAACAAATATGCACCCATAATTGCCTCTGTACTTTCATTTGCATTCATTTTGATCCCTCTAATTCTTGTTTCGCTCATTTTCAACAGAATCAAAGCTTATTTTTCACTCCAAAGGCTACTAATTTTCATCCAAGTTTATCTCTCAATCTACTTCACCATTCTCTGTCTTTCCTCTTTACTCACTGGCTTAGAACCACTGAAGTTTTTCTACGCTACTTCACAGTCCACCTACATTTGCCTACAGCTCTTACAAACCCTTGCTTACGTGTTGTACCTCTTGATGCTATTGATGTACCTTGTTTTAGTATTCTCTACTGATACTGGGCCAATTACAAAGATGATTGGGCTGACCCAGACATTTGTGGGTTTTGCTGTTGGGCTGCATTATTACATGACGGTGTTTCACAAGGCTGTATTACGTCAGCCTCCTAAGACTAGTTGGAGAATTCATGCTATTTATGCCACGTGTTTCCTTATGATTTGTCTGTTAACTAGAGCTGAAAGGATGAAGAAAACTTACTTAGAAGAAGATGGTGAAGAGGGTAAAAAGAACTAAAAGTATCTCTCTTCTTTTTTTTATCTTTAATTATTTTTCTTTTTTATATTACTTAAGGAGCTATTGTTTTTAGTTAGAAAAGTGAAAAAAAGAAGAAGGAATAAAAACATTTTGTTGCAATTTGTAATTTATGAGGGCTTTATATTTAAAATAAATGATGCACTTGAAGTAACCTTTGCTTCCTTTTTCAACTGTTAGGGGTCGTTTGGTTTGAAGACAAGTTACGCTGGGATTAGTTATGCTGGGATTAGTTATATTGGGATTATTTTTTATTGAGTGTTTGGTTTGTTGTATTCAACATAATATACATTGCATAATTTTTAAGAATAAGTTGTTTGTTTACAAAAATACCCTCCACCTTATTTAATTTTATTTTTTTATATTTTCTTGCAAGCTTTAGTTATTCATTTAAAAAAAATAAAACTTCCATCTTATTTAACTTAAATATTTTGTGTGTGCATTCCCATGATTGTCCCGTGTGTATTTAAAAATAAAACTTCCATCTTATTTAGTTTAAAAATAAAACTTCCATCTTATTTATTTAAAAATAAAACTTTCATCTTGAGATTGTTAAAGTAAAAGAAGATTTATTGTTTATGTCTCTTCATTTAAGCACATATCACTCCTATATTGTAAGCTTTAAGGTTATCTTCATTTTAATTGATATATAAAATACAAACTTTCAAGTGATTAAAAGAATATTTAATTAAAAATATGTAATTCAGCGTTAGAGAAATCAAAATATGAATAAACATAAAAATTAGTCAAATAAATTCAATATGTAATTCGGCGTTAGAGAAATTAAAATATGAATAAACATAAAAATTAGTCAAATAAATTCAACGTATAATACATTCATAAATAAAAATTATATTTATATAGTGTAATTTTTTAATGAAAAAATATGAAGAATTATCATAAAATATCAAGTAATGAAGGTTGTAAATGTTATTATACATGTTATTAAAAATGATGTAAATATACATGGATATAAAAGTGAGGTATAAAAAGAGTTTAAGAGGATATCTTTGTCTTTTTACCTATTTTATCCCGGGATAAGTTATTCCGGTATTACTATTCCACCCAAAGGTAGGAATAACTTATCCCAACACTAACTATTAATCTTGGGATAAGTTATCTCATGCTTTGTAACCAAACATGGGATTAAGTGGTACTAAAAATTTATCCCGAGATTAACTTCTCTTATCCATCACACCAAAGGACCCCTTAAGTTATTCAATAAAACTTAGATAGCATATATAATAATTGTTCATTTATTGTACTGTATATATTATTCTTTTTGTAATATTCATTTTACTATTTGCATTACTTGTCTCTGGATACCTTCTTTTTTTAAAAATATAAATAAATTAAAATTGCATTTTATTCATCTCCAAACAACAGTTACATTGGTTTGAGGTAGCTACTCAATCATACTTCTCTATGCTATTGGAATTTGGCTAATTAGTCTGCCTATATAATTTGAGATGAGGTAAATGCCTCTGGTTCTAAGAGGGTATCTAATGAGATTGATACCAACTATACAAAAGAGTAGAAACCAATTTCAAGAAGGACAAAAAATAAAGTCCCTTCTTTTTTTGTTGGAGATTGTCATAGATGGAAGACCCCATCTATCTAATGTCATAATGCCTTTGGCCTCTGGAGGAAGCTCAGGATAAGTAGCGTATATGACATTGTTGGCAGAGTTGTAATTTAGTGAAGCCAGTTTGTCGGCGACTTGGTTACACTCTTTATAGCAGTGATGTACATAACTTCCACTGTGGAAAAGCATCCACTACAAGAGAACATGGAATTAGCTATAAAATTTATCTGTAATCCCTAGCTAATTCATCGCTGAAAAGCTCTTAGCTAATTGAAATTTCTTAAAATCCGTAGCTAAATGGGATTAGCATAGGATTTTTATTGTTTAGCTGCGAAATTTTGTCCGTCGCTAATTTCCTGTTTTGTAGTAGTGATCGACTTCAGCCTCTGTACTTTTCCAACAACTGTCCACAGAGTGATGTTCTTTCCTTTCATGCAATTCACCAAAAGTTTTGAGTCAGATTCTGCCCAAATTATTTGAAATCCATTATCTATGCACCAAGACATCCCATATAGAAGTGCTACTGCTTCCGCCAAATTGCTAGTGCCTTCTCCAAGAGATAGTGAGTAAGCTACGATGAGTTTACCTTCATTGTCTCTAACAATGCATCCACCTCCACACTTACCGTTCCTGCAATTGCCATCAGAGTTAAGTTTAACAAAAGGAGTGAAGGGCTTAATCCATTTAATAAAAATAATATTTTTAAATTGAATAGTGCAAGAAATGAGTTTCATAACCTCCTCCCAACTAGCTTTTAGCTTATTATAGCCCAAGAACTTATTAACTAGTTGGGATATATTGAATATAATAAGAGACATGGATCTGTTAATGCTGATTTTCGCAGTTCCATATTTGGCTTCACACATACTTTATTTTCTCACTCGATGGAATAACTCAAAGGAGGGCTATACTAGTACATATTCCATTGGGATCATTTCAAAATTGAATATTCACATTAAAGAACTTTATAATACTTCGCCACCATACAATAACAATATATTCGGTATAATTTCATAAGTGGATTTAATTTAAAGAAAATAAGATATACACAAAGTTTACTCTATATTTGTGCGATAAGCGGTTATGTTCCGATAGATTCTCACTTGAAAAGAGAAGTTATTCAAAGAAGTTGCAAAAATAAAAAAATGACAATAAAATATATCAAATTATAAAGCAAAAAAAGCAACAAATAGTAGAAATACTTCGCTACAATAGCACCTCCAATTGTATTTCATCATGATATTATTCACTTTCTTTCACATTTATATGAGCTTGTTGAGTTAGGTTGATTGAAATAACTGATAAGTTTTAAATGTTGAAATTAAATTTATAATAAATAATTACTTGTTTGGATAGCAATGTAAAAATTGATATTGAGCAATTGATGTGTTTAGGAAAAAAGTGACCGATAATAGGTTATTCTTCTCTTCAAGATAAAACAACTGTTAATTTTTCCAAAAAAAATATATAATTTTTTGATAAAAAATTTATAAATTTAAAAGTATCCAGTAAAGGAGAATCCAACTAATACGAAGTTAAAAGGAAGTTAATGGTTTTGTATTTGGGAAAGTAATTTGAGAATTAAAAAATAAATAAATAATAAAAGACTCTATCAAACAAAAATATATGTAAGTTGAAAAATTATAAATTAAGGATGATCAAAATAATGCAGAATATGATGTATTAGTAATGCATGTATTAGCAATGCTGGTAGTAGTTATATTTACATTAGTTATGCTGAGATTATTTTTATGCAGTGTTTAATTTGGTGTATTAAAAATAACATGCATTGCATACTTTTTAAAAAAAAATATTTATTTACAAATATACCCTACAAATATGATTGAAAAGATGTGAAAAAAGTTTTAAGGGACAATTGTGTCTTTAATCATGCTAATGCATGCATTAGAATCCATTGCGTTACTAATACCATGACTTTTGAGGTATTAGTTGTTGATACCCAATTTTGACCTCCCTATATCTCACTCAGGTTATTATTTTACTAGTATTTTTATATTAAATTCAATTTTCTTAACGTGTTACTATTATTTACTAAGTAAATCGTATGTTTTGTCGTTATTCTAACGCTTTCTAAATTCGTATTTATAATTTATAAAAAAAATATAATTAATTTTTACTTATTGCTACTTTATCGCGAGTTTCGTCTAAAATTATGTTACATTAATTTTACGCATAAAATACGTGCAATTTGATCAATTAACTTTATAAGTATTTTATTAATATTATTTTCACTATTAGTATTCATTATTTTCATTATCATTTACTATTACTTTCATTATTATCACAATTTATATTTTGTCACATCGCCATTTTATCAGTGTTATTATCATTAGTTAATTATTTCTATTTTTATTGTTATTATTTATTATTATTATTATTATTTTATTATTATTATTATTATTTTGTTATTATCGTCTTCGTGGTTATGGCAACTATTATTATTTCTTTTACTATTTGTTATAGTTATTATTGTCGTGTTTTTATCGTTATTGTTATAGTTATTATTTTAATTATTACAACTACTAATATTATCTATTTGTTAAATTACATGTTTAATAATTATTGAGAAAATAGTTCAATTTATCAATTTTCTTCCCAATTTATTTAAATTCTAGTCCCTTTCTATCTAATTTATTTTAATTCTTGTCAAAATTGAGTCAATTTGGGCTTAATTTGAAATGCTCACATTCAATTTCAATTGTCCCAATTCGGATGACCCGTTGACCCGACCTAAAACCGTTTGCTTGATCTCAGCCATTGATCTAATCTAATCCAACGGCTAAGATTAAACCCCTTATCTCTTTCCTTTCTTAATCCACATTACCCCAACCCTAAGCCCTATTTTCTCCTTCACAGCCGCCACCCTTATCTCCCCCAAGCTCTCCTCTCTCTTCACCACCTCTCCGGCGGTCAACCACCAGAAACAGCCACCTCCCATACTCCTTTCCCCCTCGGTTTTCTTACCACTCTCACCCCCAAATCCCCTCTCTTCTCCCATCACTGACAAGCGGCGGTCGTCACCACACCGCTTCAACATCACCACTCACTACTTCGACCACCACTATCTCCGATCAGGAAATCCACCCGAACCACCAATAAAACCCATTTGCCTTCTTTCCCTTTATCTCCCTCAACCGTTCTTCCCCGACGAGCTTCTATCGCCGGTGGAACCACACCATAAACACAACCCCACTCTCCAGCTACTCCCCTCGCCTCACTCTCATCTCTCTGTCACACTTAAAGAGCAAAACTCCGAAGGCCTCGGCCTTTTCGATGAATATCAGAGGAAATTGACGAAGAGAATACTACGCATGACTCATTATTATTTTTCACATTCAAGTTTTGGTTGATCAATAAGTCATCAAAATCAACCCTCTCATCTTGGTTTCTGTCAAGGCTTTAAGGTTTACTTCACGATGGATTATCATGGATCCACTTCGGGTTTGGTCACTTTCATAATTCAATTTCACCTTCTCTTTCTTGCTATTATCAGATTATTAGATGTGAAGCTAATAAAGTTAGGCTGCGAATTTGTGCTTGAATCTTGTGATTTTATATTAACTATTTCTTGTAGGCTATCATGTGTAGAAACCCCTAATTTTTACAAACTATTATCTTTAGCCTAATTCTGAAAATTCAAATATATGTTTGCTACGATTGGTGAAGCTGATGTCTAAGCATGTTGGATTATTGTTATTGTGTTCTAAGTCAGAAACTTGGTGAGTTGTCTTTATATTGAATTCAATTTCTAATTTGCTGCTTCATGTTCTAAGTTCGGATTGATTTGGTTCGCCTCTACTTGCCGTTCTTCGTTGTCCCAATATGTTCTACATGTTAAATCATACCTTGCTGTTGAAATACATTTCATGCTCATGACTTAAAATTTTATGCTTAGCTCTGAGACAGTCTTAAATGACCTGTTTGTGAGCATGAGGAGAGAATAATTTCTATGATCCTATTACTTGATTGATTCTGTAATTAGGAGTCCTCCATGCTCATTGTTGTATTACTTTAGGTCATAACTGATCGGTTCAAGCATAATTTTTTATTTTTCTTTTCTTGTATAAGTGAAATAGCCTTGATACCTATTTATTTTTAACAAATTTCGTTAACTTTGACTTGGCCATTCCTTATTTTTTTGAAATTAAAATTTGAATATTATTGATTAATTTCAGCATATTAACTCTCTAATTGATCTCGTTTCCTTAGTTGGATTTGAAGGACCGTGGTACTTAGTTATTTTTGGTAAACTTTAATATGTAATTGATCAACCACAATATATCTTTATCTCTTTGATGGATTTTTCTTTCTTCTTATGGATTAGAGTAGCTCAGTACTTGAGTAATTATCGTAAAGTGTTGACCTATTTATTTTATAATTGATTCGATTATCTAATTTTGGAATATATTTTTTTTGTGTGTTGACAACTTTGTTACTTGGTTTATTTATGGTAAGTCAAACGTGCTTCATATGCTAATTGATTCACTTAGTTAACTAAGTTAAAGAGTTTCCTTGATTCACTCTTTAGATTATTACCTTTCTTTAACCGAGTCATCTACTTTTAACTATAAAAACAACCCTCTCTTTTCATTATTTCTCAGAATTTACACATTATTACTCTCATATTTTAGAACTTTTCTTCGCTGACAAGTTGACTGATTGCTAAGTTATGGACTTTGAATATTTTTTTGTTGTTTACGGCTAACTGGTTAGTTCCTATCGAAGTAATTTTCAATTCATATATATGATTCCTTGTAGTGTACACTCTAGTTCACCTATGTTTATTCATGAATACTCTTAAAGTATATGTGTATAATAATTCGTGAATTCATAGAGAATTTATCCGTAGAATTTGTACCCAAAGCTTGCTTTTTATTGGCTTGATGTGTTTTCTTGTGCCTTAGTCATAAGCTACTGTTACTTGTAAAAAGGACTAGCTAATGCTTACTCTCACTTTTGCTGTTTGGGTTCTGTCTTGGCTTGTCTTTGTGATATTATATGGAGGTTTTAATGTATCCTCAATCTTTGACATAAGTACTGCCTATGATCCGTGAGATCCTCAGAAATTTGACATGTCAAAGGTTAATTTTATGGGTTGCACTGAAATTTTTGATTTCCATGCTTATATTATTTGACAGATTTTGTTAGAAAATGGGTTACGCAGTGAAGAGTTGTCCGAAATTCGAGGAGTCTTTTAAGACCATTGTATCTTATTAATTCTGTTATGTTGTTCTTCATTCATTTATTTGGTCTATAATATTTATTGTATAAACTTTGATAATAAGTAGAAATTTAGGGAGACTGCTATGGAGGAGAGGCAAATTATGTGCTACTTGTTTCTATTCATAGATAGCATGTCTATAGGTTTGCTTTAACATTTTTTACAGTTAGAAATTATGCCCGTAGGACTTGTTAATTTTTTGCGTGTTTAATATGACAATTTGACTGAGAATTATGCTTATAACGTTTAAATTAGTTTCGTTTGTTTTAAATTAGAAATCATGCCTATAAGTTTTTGTTCGTTGCAGCTTTTTCTAAATTAGAAGCCATACGTTTAAGGTTAAATCAATTTCTAGCATATAAGATTAACTAGTTATCATGCTCATAGGCCTTAATTTCAGCATGTTACATCATATTATATTAATGAGTTACCATGTTTATAGGATTAAATTAATTTTAGCACGTTGTGCATGATAATATTTTCGTAGAAATCATAACTCTAGGATTCAATTAGGCATGCTGCCAGAATCTGCTTTATTCCAATATGTTAAATAAATCTATCACATTTAGACACCATGCTATTAGGACTCAAAATTAATTAATCAGTCTTTAAATAATAGACATCATGTGTAGTAGCTGTAAATAATTGATCATCTAATAGGTTTAAATCAGTCCAACATCAGAGAGCATGCCTATAGGTCCAAATTATTTTTTCGTATGTCTCAATAACTAGATGTCACGCTCATAGAATTTAATTAATAATTTTTTGTATGTCTTCATCGTTAGAAATCATGTTTGTAGGTTTAATAAAAGTATTAATTTCGGAAGCATGTTTTAATCACCTATCTTTCTAATTAAATAAGAGGTTTACATGAGACCATTATGTGCTACATATCTCCAAAGTCTTTCTTTTTTTATTTGACGCTAATCTCGGTCCAATTAATTAACATAGGATTTTATTTGTCTAAATCAATATTCAAATTAGTAAGTCCAATGCCTCTTGGACATTAAGTTGTGACGGGTATGCATTAAGGCACATTAGATTTTTTATTTCTTTAGTGCACTTTTAGGTTTAATAACAACCTTAATAACCAACCTAGGCGGGTAGTCGGAGATGATAGTCTGTGCTCCCTGATTAATACGAGCAATCCTTAAGTGGGTTGTGAAGTACTCCCTCCGTCCCAATTTATGTGGCATATTTCGGATTTTGAGATTCAAACAAGTCTATCTTTGACCGTAATTATTTTATATATCTTTTAAATATTTTGAATTGTCTATAATTGAGACTTGTAGTACTTTTTATGTAGTTTTCAAATATATAAATTTTATTTCAAAAAACTTAAAGATTGCATGTCCAAATTCACGGTCAAACTTAAACTGTTTGACTCTTGGGAAGCGAAAACTGCCACATAAAATGGGACAGATGGAGTATTAATTTATGCTGCATGGGGTGATTCTTTAGGCTAAAACCCCCCTCCTCCCCAACTTGTTTTCCTCTTACGTAAGGAGTGATCTACATGATACATTTATAGCTCGACAGTCATTGCACTTTGACTAAGGGGTCTTTTAAGACTTCGCACGAGGTTGAGCGATTACTCCCCAATGTATATGCTTTGTAGTTTTATTTAATTTCTATGTTATTATATGATTGGGGTAGTATTAATTAAATCACTTAGTAATTAGTTTATCTTCTTTATATCACTGTGTCAATTCTGTCTTCTCGCTTATCTGACTCTGCTATTTACTTATTTATTTTTATTTTAATTTATAAGCGTAATTCCTTCTCACTTAGACTATTAATAATTAAATTGATTTAATTTATTTACTTGTTTTAAAATAGGGTTTTACTTTCTTAATCATAGTCATTTTAGTTTAATAAATTATTTGGACCTTTTGTTTATCACCTAACCCCACATAATAAATGAATTTGGCAGGGACCCACATTTGTGGACCTCAAAATGTGCTTAACACCTTTCTTTTGAGGTAACTTGAACTGTTACCCAATTTTTGATTGCGTAAATCTAAAATAGGTTTAATTATAATTAGCTTAGAATGGTGCCCTAACGCACCTTAAATCATTAGGTGGCGACTCTTCACTCTTTTATCCTAAAAAGAGTTGTTATGTCGAATTCCGCTTTTCGCGAGAAAAAATAGCGCGCGACAGAATGAAAACTCTGTTGGGGACATACTTAGGTTCTAACCGTTATGGATTCTTAATTATGTGGGATGTCATATGTATTTGTAGTATTCTTTTGTGTTGTGATTTTCTTTTCTTTTGTCCTTTTTATTTGTGTGCAAAATTATAAACGTTGTTCCATATTTATATTTTTAAAATTTGCTTGCTGATTATGTTTTCTTGATTTTATTTGTTTTTTTTTATTAATAATATCTTCATGATAGATTCTTACCTTATTTCCTTCTATGTGTTATTTTATTTATTTTAGTATCTTTTTTTTGGGTTGCCTTTACTTCATTTTTTATTGATTAAATGTCTTTTATGTTCACATATTTTAGTTGATTCGCCTTTCATGTCTAGAGATTTTGCTTTTCTTAAAACTAGTTAATCAGCCATCATGTCTATTTGCTTAAGTCATCTAACTCCTTTCATGTTCCCCCTTAGCTTTCTTAATTGATTATCTTCTTTCGTTATCTGCCTCTTTATTTATTAATTATTTTTATTATTTTTTTCTTTTTTAGACTAACAATTTATTTATTCATTTTTTCTTGTTTCATTTACTGCTTTGTATTTTGTTACTGCTTTATATTTTGTTACTGTTTTGATATAAACTGCGTATTTTATTATTGTTTTTTTTATTTGCTATGTGTTATCACTTTATTTATAAACTGTCACGCCGCTCATATCTTCCTCCATTTGGAACCTCTTTTATTTTTTTGGAATGGTTGCATAGTTGCACGGACGTTCATTTATAAAACACCCTTAAGAAAAATGTCTCATGGATCGGTCGATCAACGGTGCGTCGACAGCCATGAGCTTTTCCACTCTCAAGTTGTCCGTTTGAGGGAACCATATCATGCAACCACTCTTGTTCTTAGACCATGAACATATGTCTCTCTTTATTAAGGGATTTGCATCTTATTAAACCTAGGATATCTTGATACCCATGGTGCGTCAAGATTAGTAGTAAAGTCTTGCCATGAGTCTTAAGGGATTTAGGATCTCGAAAAGGCTGCCTTCATGATTTATATGTATTGGAGAGTCAAACATGCATAAATATTGTCATTTTGCTCCTTGGGGGTAGGGTAGGCTAACTTTTTTACTTTTATGCAGATTAGATGACTCCTCCAACATCATATCTAAAGTTCAGTATGGTTTGATACATGCCAACACAAATGAAAATATGGTGGGCAAATTTGGGTCAACAAAGTCAATTTGAAGTGAGAAAGGTATTGGGAAGCTTACCATCTCTTATGAAAATTACTCTGTGTAGGAATATCATCGAGACTGCTACTGCATTTTGGGATAAAAAAGGCTATGTTCAGGTTTGGTGAGATTGAAATGACGCCATTGCTTGAAGAAATTGAAGGTTACGTCGAGGATATTTTTTTGCCCAGTAGAAATAAAAAATGGAAAAATATTAAGATGATCATTCCAAAAAATGTCACTTTAGAAGAAATTCGAGATAAGTTGAGACTACAAGGCAGCGTGATGGTGTCCTATGTCATGAAATTGAGGATCCTGGTACATATTTGTTCGATAAATTCGGTCATGAGAGCGCCCAAAAAATCTATGAAATGGAAAGTCCTAATCCTGATTCATGGGTGAAGAAAAGATTTTTCGCATTTATTGTTTATTTTTTTGGGACCGGTGATATTTTCACGTGGAGTTGAAGAAGTCATACATACCCGTCTAATCACGGTTGCGACTGCTTTATGTAATGGAGTTGATAGAAGGCCTTGCACGATTGTTCCCATGATTGTAGCTGATATTTACAGAGCCCTAAGCTACTGTAAAAATGGGGTCAAACGCTTTGAAGAGTGCAATTTGTTGTTGCAATTGTGGTTGATTGAGCATCTTCAAAAGGTTCATGGCATGTAGGAATTATACAAACCTACTGGGGCATACAATATTATTGCACATCATTTTAGGGTCACCATGGGAGTTAAAAGGATTAAAAGACCAATAGAGGTAGAGAAATGGGGACAAATATAAGTGCTTTGATCGAAGACTCAGTACAATGGATGTTCGATTGGTTTCCTAGCACAAATTTTGTGATCTATGCCAAACATCAAGTCTATTTCATCCTGATGGGCCTTCATGGATTTCAACCGTATGCGCTTGCGAGAGTGAAGAGGCAAGTATGGAGGAAGCAAATAATACCAAAGGTAACTAACATGGAAGACCATCGAGCAGATTACCTGAATGACAAAATCCCCCATGCCACAGACATTGCTAAAATATGGAACAAGAAGACTTTCTTGGATGATACGAGTATAGCGCCAGAAAGATATCACGCAGACTATGCGACATGTTACATTCAATGGTTGCTTAAGGATTTGGAAGGCACTGCAATCTCAAGTGTTAAGAGAGGCAGGCATGTGAGTGACAAGGAAGCTGAGCCTCAAGCACTATACAACAAGTTTAAAAGGAGAGCGTTGGAATTTGAGGCTAGAAATTGACAACTTCATGATGACAATGCTAAAGAGATAACAGAGTTGGGCAAGGATCGAGACTCGTGGAGACAACGTGCTTTAGGTCTAGAAAAGAAGGTCCGAGAACTTCAAGGGAAATTCGGCAGACAAAATGAGGAGTGTATCAACAAGGGAGATTTAGGAAGACATCTGGCACTGTCCTATCTTTTCACAAGCCGCAATCGTTTTGACAAAGTTTTGGAGGCCCTCAAAGATGCAGCTGATGAGGAGGATGTCTTTAGAATTTAGTTTAGTTTTATTCTATTGTATGAGATAGTCATTTTATTTAATGCAAGATTTATTTTTGGGGGAGTTTATTATGGAGCAAAATGACTTTATGTTATGGCATATTTATCTCTCAAAACGATAGGCCTACCTCTGGCACAAAAGAGGTCCTCAAGCTAGGAAACATCATTAATGTGTTTACTTCTTTCAGTTTTTCTTGTATTATATACTTCACTTGTTTGCTATTATATTCGCTTATCACTAACTTTTTACATTTTATGTTTGTTTGTTTTTACTCCATTTCCCAAAGGTTGATTTGTGCATGCGGAAATATCATACTAGATCAAAAGGGACTCCTCCTCTTCCTCCTCCGAGTCCAAACCATCAAAGAAGGGACAAGATTAGTGACAACAGTGCTAGTGAAAGGGTGGGCACAAGTAAGGAAGTTTCAGAAAGTGTTGGAGGAGAGCATAATCAACTAATTTTACGAATGGAGCAGAGAATCCTTGACTTATAGGATGAACTGGCGCAAGTTCGTAATTTGACCAAGTTGTCCTTCACCTTGAACAATCCTCCTGACCCACTGGTTGAGGTCAATACCACCACGAAAACCTAAGCTACAACCAATATATCACAACCCTAAAATAACCTACAACATACTTACAACCCCCCAAGAATTAGCCAATGTCCTCAACTACCACAATATCTCGCACACTCAGCTCCACAGAATTCCCAAACCACTCTAAATATAGCCTATACCCATATTACAGGAAATCATAACCTGAACCTTATATACGTGGAAATCGCCCCTTTTGTCCAGTACTAGCCTGAGCCTAAACCTTCCAAAAAAGACCTGTTAATACATAATTTGGCCGAAACGTTAAAGTAGATAATCGACAAATTGTAGCATGTAGAGGGCATTAGAGGGGTAAAGGGTCTGAGTTCTGAAGATCTGTGCATGCACCTAGACGTTGAATTATTAGAGGGGTACAAACCTCCTAAATTTGAGTTATTTAATGGGATTGGGGATCCCAAATCACACCTGTGAATGTATTATGATAAGCTAGTGGGAGTAGGGAGAGATGAGAAGATACAGATGAAACTATTTATGAGGAGCCTCACTGGGAGGCTTTGACGTGGTACATTGAGCAAGGTGCAAAGAAGTGTTCTAAATGGATAGACATGGCCTCTGATTTCATAGAAAGGTTTGGGTTTAACATTGACAATGCCCCAAGTTGGTTCTACATTTAAAACTTGAAGAAAAAGCCTAATGAACTATTTCAGGAGTATGCTGTGAGATGGAGAGCTGAAGCTGCTAGAGCCCGACCTCCAATGGATGAGGCTCAGATGATGGATTATTTTATTTGAGCCCAAGAGCCACAGTACTACGAAAGATGATGCTCATTACAAATAAGAGTTTTGCTAAAATCATCCAGGTTGGGGAGAGAATAGAAGAAGGCATCAAAAGCGATAGCATTATCAATCTGGAAGCTCTACAGGCTAACACCAAATCCCTGCAATCTAGCGGGATTACTGAAAATCGAAAGAAGAAGGAGGTGGGTACTGTAATGATGGCACATAACCTGAAAACCACACCAACTCTACCAACCCCTACACCATACCCTCCACAATACCAACAACCTCTGGCACCATACCCAATGCCCCTTTATCAAGCTCCATATCAAATGCCTACATACCAAGTGATAACTCTCAAATCGTGCTCTCCAAGTAGGAGGTCACAGTGATCGTCAGAGCAAAACACATTTATAATTTCCAACGGATGTCGGGGTCGTACCCAAGGGAACAATATAGTCGCAATTGAGCTAATAGAGAATCCAAGCAACTTATTGAAGTTCAAACAACAAAAAGGGGGAAAGATATCTAAAGGGGGGGGAGGGGGTTAGACTACAACTAAAGATAAGAGAATAAATAAATAAAAGATAAATTGATCAATGTATTTCACCTTGCTTTCGCCATGCAAGGATGACAAGAGAAATTCGGAATGAGAATTCAATTCATAAGACTTGCACCCGATTAACACTTGGATAGTCTTGGCTAAAGGTGTAGTTGACCTTCTTTCGACTAATCAACACACAACATGTATGTTCTCTCGAATCAGCACGAGTAAGCAAGAACAAAATTTTCACTTAGGTGAGTTGGGTTATCTCTAACCCCAACTCTTAGATGGAAGTTTCCGGCGATCAAACTATTTCTAGCCTTGGTCTAGAGTGGAAATCCCAAATCCCCACTATCAAACCTTCTCGAATTTAGGGTAATCCTTTCTCAAGCAAAAACCCAAATTAGAAAGATAAGTCAATGTTTGAAACCATTGACTATAAATTCAAGCATGGAAGATTCAAAAGACCCAAATAATCAAACAAGAATAAAATC
Source organism: Jaltomata sinuosa (assembly GCA_003996215.1). Classification (NCBI taxonomy): domain Eukaryota; kingdom Viridiplantae; phylum Streptophyta; class Magnoliopsida; order Solanales; family Solanaceae; genus Jaltomata; species Jaltomata sinuosa. Next base: position 29,202 of record QJPP01005703.1, read on the forward strand.
TATATATGAATTCAATAACCCAACAAGTATTATTTCTGATACAAACCTAAATCTCAATTCAACAATTACACCAATAAAAATAGCAATCAAGAACAAGAGTTTGAATAATGGAACTTAAGATTTTACAATACAAAGCATCCAAATCTTCACTCCTATGGTGTTGGTTGATGAACTTGCTCTCCAAACTTGCCAAAGGTTGTGAGAATAGGCAAAGATCCAGCCAAAGATGTGTTTCAAGACGGGTTGGAAGTGTTTTTATGTGAATTGGGGTTTCTAAAAGTGGGAATTTTCAAATCTGTCCTACAGCTACTGACGCCTTCATCGCGATCGCTTGCATTCCTATCGCGATCGCGAGGTTCCACTTTTTCCTTAACTGCGATCGCGTGATCCACTATCGCGATCGTGATGCTTTGAGTTTTTGCCAAGTCATCGCGATCGTGTGGCTCTGTCTTCGTGATTGAGATTACCAATTTGATATCAGTGTCCATCAGCTCCTCTTTTTGCTTCATTTGACTTGTTTTCACTTGAATCTTTCTCGAACACTTCTAAAACATATAAATCTGCAAAATAGTAGAAATTTGTGTCAAATTGCACTATTTATCCACTTCATACTAGCAAAAGCATAAGATTAAAAGCTAAATAAGTAGGTAGAATACCAACTTATCAAACTCACAAACTTGAACTATTGCTTGTCCTCAAGCAACTTAAAAATTCTAACTCAAGAGGCATACAACACAAGTGAAAATGACAATACTGCAAGCCAAGGGAAACCCATTTCAAACACCAAGCATGACTTCAGTTGGTACTAATGAGGAGACAATCACATGATAACTTACTTTAAGCATTCCCCTCGTTTCAAAACACAATTCAATGATGCAATGGAACAATAAGAATAAGCAAGTGACAACAACCAATCCTCGAGATGCGACTCAAACTATTAGCTTACCAAAACATGCTCATTTGACTCATTTTCGGAGTTTATCAATGTCACCAACTATCCTAATTTGCATGCCCTCACAAGAACGAAAGTCCCAAAAATACATTATGTACAAAGACAATCACAAGGGACAAATACAAACACTCACACTCACAAAAATTTTTAAGTACCAACAAGTATCAACCATAGGCTTGGCCTTATTTTTATTCGCCGCTAGCTCAAATACAATCGATCGGAGATCTCAAAGGGATTTTCTAAGCTTGTAATGTAGGCTCAGGGACGGGTAGGATATGCATTTCTGTAATGACCCTTCCGGTCATTTCCACGTATACGTTTTCCTTGTGCCGTTAGAGCTTGTTTGTAGCGGCCCCAAATCATTTAAGGCTTGTCGGGACCGGTAGTTCGGTGTCGGTTCCATTTGTTTGGTCGTATGATAAGTTTTGAAGTCAAGCAAGTCGGCAAAATTTATCGTAAGTTCTTTAATAAATTTTCTGAACTTTGGGTAAAATGTCTCAGAGCTTTTCTCTCAATGTATAAAGAGTTAGAAGTCCCCCGAAATACCAAATCGAAGGTCTACAAGTCTAGTTTCCAATGTACAAAACCTCACGTCCAACTGATCTCGGAGTAAAAAGTTATGACTGTTTTACCGCGGACTGTCTGGCAGAAATCGGGTTGCGAACCGGGTCGCGAACCGGGTCGGTTCAAACTCGATTTAAAGCCTCAACTTCACGTTTTAAAACGCCATTTCAGTTATGAAATAGTGAGAAAACATAAGGGAGGGTTCCAAGAGAGTTCTAGAGTATCAAAATTGTGCGATGGTGAATTGCGAGCCTAAGTTTGAGAATTTATTAACATATCGTGTATTTGAAAATATTTTATTTGAAAGTTGAATTTGGTAAAAAGTTATATTATTATTACCTTTTTAAAATATTTTAAAGGTTTATAAAAAATATTTTTGTTACGATATAATGGTATATGTATTTATTTTATAAGGTTTTTGTACATTGTAATATTTTAACGGAGATAGTAAATTTAGTTATGTTGAAAATTATTATCATAATATAGTAGGTTTTATTTAAAATGACTTTCTATTAATTATGGCATATTTAAAAAGTTATATATATTCTACCACGAATTTATTTAATACCCGAATATATAAATAACGGGATAAGAATTTTTTTTGTTCCTTTGTAATTGCCACCTCCACTCCACGTGTAGGTGGAGGGAGTGGCCAGCAAAGTGTTAGCTAAAGGTGGCACCATATTAGCATTTTCATAACATTGATCCTTTCTAAATAATTATAAATTAATCTACTTGTTGTCTACTATACGGATATATATCTATATGCATATGTATTTTATCTTCATTACAAAAGGGAGCAAAGCATATATGGTTGCTGTACGTGTGGAACTTATTCAATTGATTTCATAGGCTTCTTTGCTTGTGTGTTTTATTCACAAAGGGAATTATTAAGTTGCTACCAATTTGGGTAACCTTTGTCGAGGAGGCATTTTGTGAGAAAATCAATTTGACGATATATTTGTTCCTCGAAAGAAAACTGAATAATTACATCAAGTTATTCAAGCCCGAGTTCGAGTTTAATTTTCGTTTCGGAGAGATTCGAGCTTGTCATCGGACGACAGGTAGGTTACGGTTTATTTTCCCTAGACTTCGCATATATAGGATAAAATTGTATAAATGGGCATCCTTGGGTTGGTTTATTAGGTTGGTACCACAGACCTCGACCGCTTTATTCATGTCCGCCTACTTTTGTTCCTTGGTTGCTTGTAGTACTTGCCGATATATTTTATTTACCCTTGTGGTCCTGTGAGACCTTGTTGACTCTAAAACATAGAAGGTGGGATTTTGGAAATGTCCGCGAGTCCCGGGCATAGAATTATCCTTCTAGGCTGGTTATGCTTGCTGAGTAGCTGTGGGCCTGTGCAGGGTCTATAGGTTGATTGTGAGTTGCTGGGCAGCTATTGTGTTTGATCATACCATTTCCATGCATATAAAGAGGTTTTATCCATGTTTTACTACGGTTTGGGCTTCGGGCCTACTGACACTATTTTCTAAACCTTGCATGGCCTCGGGGGCCCCTTTTTATGGAAATAATTTGGGAATGGTTTGATCTAACTTGTGAATATTCTTGGGTAAAAGAAAGTAAAATTATGATTTAAATAACCAGTTTTACGATTAACGCTAGACTCGGCAGGGCCGGGGTGCTAGTTGAGTTTTCTTGCTACTTGAAATGATTTTAGCCTCGGTCGGACCGAGCACCTGATATGACTTTCTACTGTTTAGCCCCGGTTATGCCCGGGCACCCTTAGAGGGGTTTTTGAGATATTTTCCTACTACATTAGTCTTGGACAGGGTCTGGACATGCATATTAGAGACTGGGTCTCTATCTTGAACCCGGACTTGCTTCCGAATGACATGTTTTGATACTGAGTTTTAGTATGGGGTCAGGGACCTCCATGGACCTTGCCATCCCGGCCTAGGGCTTCGGGCTGCGTGTGCCGGAGGAAGGGTATACGGTGGAGTAGAGGTATACGGGCAGTGTCCTTTCATGGAACCTACTTGCTGGGCCGGATCAGCACCGGAGGAGGTACATACAGAGATACCATTTCACTTGAGATCTTCATGCATCATATCATTCATTGTTTGAGGCTCCACCCTTGTTTGTTGTTTGTTGATTGTACGCTCCGGTAGTATGGGATGCCGGAGGGTTTGTTTTCACTTGTTTGTGTTCCTCGGTTGTATGGGCGGCCGGGGGACTGTAGGTAGACTCTTGCTATTTACTTACAGAATTGTTCCCTGTTACGGTTAAGTATGAAATTGGTTACTGCTAGACTGTTAGTTTCTGGATTTGAGATGATATGATTAGTTGAGTTTGATTCATGTCTCTGAGCATGCCTATCATTACTCTTTCTTCTCTTCTATATACTTGAGGTTACCGGTGTATACCATCCATTTCGTAAACTTATTTATGTATACACTGTTATTGCAAGGACCCCAGGTGCGGTTATTTCTTACTTTCACCTGTGCCTATGGTGTATAATATTCTGCTTACTGGGCCTCACAGGTGGTTCTGTTGATTTCCCTCTGGGCTAGTCTTGTGTACCTTTCGTTGATTTCTGTGACTGCTTGCTTCTATTCTGTCTGTTACTATGCTTTTATCTTATATGTGCCCAGTCGGCCTATGATACCTACTGGGTACCTTATGATTCGCATTTAGTGCTCACCCTACCCCCCTGCATCTTTGGGTGCAGATCCTAGCATGGGCCATCGCTGTTAGATCGCTGTGATTCGTGCTTGAAGATCTATTGGGGACTACTTCAGACTGAGGGTGAGCTCTTGGCGATCGGAGCTTAGATTTAGTTTATCTTTTGCTTCATGTACTCTATTACCATTCAGAGACATTTATATATATTGTTTTGGATCGTTTGCACTACATGTATGTAGTTCTGACTCTATACTATGATACCAGGTCTTGGGGTTGGGTTTAGTCCCCGCATATGTATATATATATTCCTGTTATCTATTCTCTTCATCTTGCTCTCTTACTTTTGCTTATTAAACTATTCTTTCGCTTATTTGTTAGATAGTAGCCCATTACTAACTGTCCTAGGCTACGGGTATTGGTTCGCCTACTGGGGGGTTGTAGGTGCCATCATGACCGAGAAATCGGGTCGTGACAACTTAGTATCAGAGCTTTAGGTTCACCGGTGTCATCGGTATTGGAGCCAATGTCTAGTAGAGTCTTGCGGATCGGGGCGGAGACGTCCGTACTCAATCTTTGGGAGGCTACAGTGACATTTTAGGAAATTTGACTCTTTCATTGCTTCTGTGTCGTGCGTGAAACCCTTGAAATTTCTGGAAATCTCATTTGTTCTACTTCATTCTTTCGCAGATGGTTTGTACGAGATCATCGGCATCACGCGGAGATGAGCCTCAAACTCCAGCTAAGGGTCGAGGACGCCCTCGATCAGTGGCACCTGCTAGAGCTGCTAGGGTGGAGATAGAGCCCGAGCAGCATATGGATCAGGGGGCAGCCCAGGTACCACCAGCTCCAGTACCAGCTCCATTGCCCACTTCTGTGCCAGCTCCAGCCGCAACTCAGCCTCCAGATATTCGGGGATTACTATTACAACTTTTGGGTGTGATTGGAGAGCGGCCTTCTAAGGTAGCACAGATATCCGCTCAGGGGGCAGCCCTGGGTGCACAGAGCTCAGGAGCGCAGCCTGCTACTATGGCTCCCCATGTGGAGGTCATTCCGGTTCCATCCATTGCACAACCTCTTGCTCCTCGCCCAGCTATGACAGAGTCAGAGTAGAAGGCGTTGGGTAGGTTTTTGAGGTTAGCACCTCCGAGGTTTGCTGGTACTTCTGGACAGGATCCACATGACTTTATTACTACATGTGAGGAGATGTTGCATCATTTGGGTTTGTTGGAGACTCACGGGGTTGGTTATACTACCTATCAGTTAGGGGGCCCAGTGAAGTTATGATGGAGGGCTCAAGTTGCTTGTAGACCACCATCGTCACCTCCTTTGACCTGGTCTGAGTTTTATGAGGCCTTTATGGCCAATTTCCTACCTCAGAGTGATCGTGAGCGTCGCAGGGAGTAGTATACTCACCTTATGCAGGGGTCTACGACTGTCTCAGAGTATGAGACCCGTTTTCATCAGCTAGCACCGTTCGGAGCTATGATCATTCCTACCGAGGTAGATAGGATTCACAGATTTGTATGGGGTTTGAGGCCAGAGATCAGGCAGCCAGCTGAGATATTGATTGCCGGTGGTCGGTCATTTCAGGCTATCGTAGACTATGCCCGCACCGTGGAGGACTTACAGCGACATGATCAGGGGTCCAGAGATAAGAGGCCTCGACATCAGGGTGTCTACAGTGGTTCCATATATGGTGGTAGAGGT
>QJPP01005704.1:0-76367 GCA_003996215.1 Jaltomata sinuosa
GTTTTCTTACTACTTGAGATGATTTTTAGCCTCGGTTGGACCGAGCACCTGAGCTGACTTTTTACTGTTTAGACCCGGAGACGCCCGGGCACCCTTGGAGGGGTTTTTGAGATATTTTCCTACTATTTTTAGTCCTGGACAGGGTCTGGGCATGCATACTCGAGACTGGTTCTATATCTTGATATCGAGACTGGGTCTCTATCTGGATACATGTTCTGATACTGAGTTTTAGTATGGGGTCTGGGACCTCCATGGACCTTGCTATCCGGGCCAGGGGCTACGGGCTGCGTGTGCCGGAGGAGGGGTATACGGTGGAGTAGAGGTATACGGGCAGAGTCCTTCCATTGGGAAACCTTACCTGCTGGGCCGCGATCGGCGACCGGGAGGGAGACATACAGAAGATACAATATGGCACTTGAGATCTTCATGCATCATATCATTCATGATTCGAGGTTCCACCCTTGTTTGCTGTTTGCTGATTGTACGCTCCGGTAGTATGGGATGCCGGAGTGTTTGTTTTCACTTGTTTGTGTTCCTCGGTTGTATGGGCGGCCGGGGGACTGTAGGTAGACTTTTGCTATTTATTTACAGAATGGTTCTCTATTATGGATAAGTATGAGATTGGTACTGCTAGGGTGTTAGTTTCTGTATTTGAGGTTGATATGATTAGTTGAGTATTGATTCATGTCTTGAGCATGCCTATTATTATTCCTTCTCCCTTCTTCTTATACTTGAGGTTACCGGTATACCGTCCCTTTCGTAAAATTATTTTATATACACTGTTATTGCAAGGACCCCAGGTGCGTTATTTCTTACTATCACCTGTGCCTTTGGTGTGTATATTCTGCTTACTAGCCTCACATGTGGTTCTGTTGATTTCCCTCTGGGCTAGTTCCTGTGTACCTTTCGTTGATTTTCTGTGACTGCTTGCTTCTATTCTGTCTGTTACTACGCTTTTATCTTATATGTGCCCAGTCGGCCTATGATACCTACTGGGTACCTTATGCTTCGCATTTGGTGCTCACCCCTACCCCTGCATCTTTGGGTGCAGATCTTAGTGTGGGCCATCGCCGGTAGATTGTTGAGATTCGTGCTTGGAGATCTATTGAAGACTACTTCAGACTGAAGGTGGGCTCTTGGCGATCGGAGCTTAGCTTTAGTTTATCTTTTGCTTCATGTACTCTATTTCCATTCAGAGACATCTGTATATATAGTTTTGGTTACTTGTACTCCATGTATGTTGTTTGGCTCTGTACTATGATACCAGGTCTTGGGGTTTGGTTTAGTTTTCCGCATTTGTATATATTTATATACTTGTTATCTATTTTATTCATCTTGTTCTCTTATTTGTTAGATAGTAGCCCATTACTAGCTGTTCTGGGCTACAGGGATTGGTTCACCTACCGGGGGTTGTAGGTGCCATCATGACCGAGAAATCGGGTCGTGACAGTACTGGCACTACATTGGCAAGTCTGCAAGAGATTTAGCAAGAGAAGAGGCACGGGATCAAGAGAAGGCACACGTAAAAACACATCTTAATTTGATCACAAAGTTCATTACAAAATAATATGCTCGGCAAGTTAATGTTGTGGGTTCACAAAGTAGAGCTCTATGACCAAAACAATACTATTTAGACTCTGAGGAGGAGGCTAATTTTCTTAATGATCAAGTGGTGGGTTCCAATCCTAATGCTCTGTCATTACCCGATTTCTCGGTCATGATGGCACCTACAACCCCCAGTAGGCGAACCAATCCCCATAGACCAGAATATTCAGTAATGGGCTACTATCTAAAAATCTAAGAGGAAGAAATAGTTTAATAAGCAAAAGCAAGGGAATGAGATAAAGAGAATAGATAACATGAGTTTATACCTACATATGCGGAAGCTAAACCAAACCCAAAACCTGGTATCATAGTATAGAGCCAAAACTACATATAAGGAGTACGAAGCATCTATTATAATATATACACAAATGTCTCTGAGTAGTAATAGAGTACATAAAGCAAAAGATAAACTAAAAGCTAAGCTCTGGTCGCCAAGAGCTCATCCTCAGTTTGGATAGTCCAAAATCCTCAAACACAACTCACAACAATCTAACGGTGATGTCCTACACTAGGATCTGAACCAAAATATGTAGAGTGTAGTATGAGCACCAAATGTGAAGTATAAGGTACGCAGTAGGAATCATAGGCCGACTGGGAACATATAAGATAAAAGCATAGTAACAGACCGAATAGAAATAAGTAGTCACAAAATTCTATGAAAAGGTACACAGGAGCTAGCCAAGAGGGAAGACAAAAGAAATAACACACAAGTCTAGCAAGTAGAATATATACACAATCGGCACAAGTGAAAGTAAGAAATGACGCACCTATATCCTTGCAATAATAGCATATACACAATAAGTTTTAGAAATGGACGGTATACCGGTAACCTCAAGTACAAGGGAAGGAAGAGGAGAGTAAAGATAGACATGCTCGGAAAACATGAGTCAATAACCAAACCAATCATACCAATCTCAACCCTAGAAACTAACAACTTAGTAGTATACAACCTCACAATTATAACCGTAGCAGGGGATAACACCGAGATAAAGTAACAAGAATCTACCTACAGTCCCTCGGTCGCCCATACAATCGAGGAACGCAATCAAGTGAAAACAAACCCTCCGGTATCCCATACTACTGGAGCGTACAATAAACAAATAGCAAACAAGGGTGGTACCTTACATAGATGAATGATGTGATGCCATGCTAAGTCAGGAGTGATAGTAGTACCGTATGTTGCCCACCTCCGGTGACCTATAAGGCCCAGAAGATAGAACCCATGGAAGGTCACATCCGTATACCCCTACTACACGTATACCCCCTCCCCATCTGGCACCCGCAACTCGCAGCCTCTGGTCAAGAATGGCAAGGTCCATGGAGGCCCCCGTCTAACATACTAGATGCCCAGCAATCTCAAAAAACCCAAGTAAATCTACCCAGAGAGTATCCAGGTCAAAATTAGTAAGTGGAAAAGTCCTAGCACCCAGCCCTGCCAAGTCTAGCATCACCTCAAAAGTTATAGTAAAACAAGTCTAGCGCTCGAACCCTATCGAGCCTAGAATAAGTGGAACTAGTGATAAAATTGCCTTTGACTTTCCCGTAGCTCAAGAAGATCCATTAAAATGATACCAAAACTCTCTTTACATTATTTCCACCAAAAACGGGCCCTACATGCCATGCAAAGTTTAGAAAATTAGTTCTAATAGGTCTGAAGCCAAAACTGTAGTAAAAATCATGAAGAAATCCCCTCTATTTGCATGATGAATGGCATACACAATCACAACAGTGGCCCCCAGCCCACAAACAACCTATCGGCCCTGCACAAGTGCCAATCCCTCTACAGCACAGATAGCCAGCATAATATCATGATAACTATGCCCGAGAATCATGGGCACCCCCGAATAACCCACCATATATGGTCCAGAGTCAAACAAGGCCACACATGACTATAAGGGTGATAATATCAACTACGGAGAATACTACACACAGTGGAGGAAATAAACGAGGCGAATTATGGAAAAGTGATCAAGGTCTGTGGTACCAACCTAATAACCCAACCCAAGGATGCCAGCTAGTACAATTTTATCTGATATATGCTAAGTCTAGGGAGTTTAGACCGTAACTACCTATCGCCCGATGACAAGCTGTAGGAACGATGATACCCTGGGCCGAGCTGCTTCGAGAAGCTCTGACCAAGGATAATACTATCAAAATCTTAAATAAAACATTAAAATGAGTCTAATGATACCCATAATACTACAATTGTAGTCGGGTCAAAATTTGGGTCACCGATGAGCCCGTGGGCCCCGCAACTCAAAATCGAAAATGAAAACTCACATTATGATCCCCAAGACCATGGGAGTGCATGCTCGAAAAATCAAGGAAATTGGGATACAAATTCGAGATAAAATAGACCCTAAAGATAGGAACCCAATAATGGAATTTTCGGAAAGATAAATCGGAAATTGGCAAGGATTACTTACTCCAAAGATAGAATTTAAGCCAAGATGGATAATTCTCCAAACCTACGAACATGCAAGAGCTATGAGGCAGCCACTACAACAATTTTCAAGCTTTTGGAATTTAGCAACAATGGTGGATTTTAGAGAAAACCTAAAGGAAGCATGTTGGGGAAGATTGCTTACCAAGAGACGAAGAAGCACGAATTTATGATGAACATTAATTTCCCCAAGGTTAGAACTGGTATGGAAGAAATTTGGGAGAGTGTTTAAGTGTTTTGAGTTGAGAAAAGTTGAGCTAAAATGCTGAATAAACCAAAACAAAGCAATATATAGTTGCAGGAAATTGGCCAGCGCCCATGCAGCTCTATCGCACTGGCCAGCCGAAATGCGCATGAGTGTGATCGCGCTAGGCCAGTGCCGATGGCGCTGAAGGCCTGGCCTGCAACATTTTTCTGCAACTCTTGAAAACTCCGCAGGGCATTACGGGATAAATCATAAACCGATATTCAAAAACCAATAATGCTAATTGAGTGGAAATGACATTCCAGACTCAACGAAATCGATGAAACTTCCATACGAGGTCATTTCAGAGAAATGTTGACCCAAGTAAACACTAACTAAAAGAACTCAAAGGCTCAAAATAAGCTCGGCTCACCCGAAACCCTAACCAACCACCTACCTAACCCAAACTCAACATTCCAGAGTTGATGAAATCGTTGGATTTCAAATCTGACGCTCCGATCATCGAAAGTCACCCAAAGTTACACTTTCAACACCAAATTGTCTGAAAATAGTGAAAACAACACAAAACCCACACTGGATGTTCTCAGGCCTCAACTGAAGGTCCAACTATGCCAAACTCAATGCTTTGGAGCTAACAAAACTGTCAGAATTCAATTACGAGCACGTTAGCTAAGAATGTCGACTAAAGTCAACGATATTCTAAGTTAAATCTCTAAAACAGGTAATTGGCCAAAATGCCCAAACGAACGACCAGGGTACCAAACTACCAGTCCCAACAAGCTATAATTGACTTGGGGCCACTACAGGAAAGCTCTAACAGTATAATTAATGCGTAAACACGAAGATGACCAGAAAGGTCATCACAATATCCACTACTAAAAAGACTTTCGCCCTCGAAAGTTAAGAAGAAGGGAGTACCTGAAAGCTCGAACAACTGCGGATATTGAGCTTGCAACTCACTCTTGGTCTCCTAAGTAGCCTCCTCAACCGGACAATGCCTCCACTAAACTTTATAACTGAAATCTCCCTAGATCTCAATCTCCTGATATCTCTGGCCAGAATAGCTATCATCTTCTCAACAAATGATAAACTCTCATCTAACTGAACTGAATCCCAATGCAACATATGAGACTAATCTTGCACATACCGGCGCAATATCGAGGCATGAAAAACAAGGTGAACAGCTGAAAACATCAGAGGCAAAGCTAACATATAGGCAACACTAACAACCCTCTATAGAATATCATACGACCCAATGAACCAAGGGCTAATATTACCCTGTCGACCAAATATCATCACGCCCTTCATGAGCGATACTCGAAGGAAAACCAAGTCACCAATGCTGAACTCTAAGGCACGATGTCTACGATCAGCGTAGCTCTTCTGCCTACTCTGGGCCGCTCTACGTCTATCCTAAATTAAACAGACTTGGTCCAAGGAATCTCTAAGCAAATATGTACCCTCCGATTTGGACTCTAAACCATCAAACCAACCAATCGGTGATCTGCAATGCCTACCATACAAGGCCTTGAAAGGTTCCATGACAATGCTCAAATGAAAACTGTTATTATAAGAAATCTCAGCCAATGGCACAAAATGATCCCATGAACCTCCCAAGTCAAGAACACAAGCCCGAAGCATGTCCTCCGGGACCTGGATAGTCCTCTCAGACTGGACATCTGTCTAAGGGTGGAAAGCAGTACTAAGTTGAACCTCTGTACCCAAATCTCGTCTGAATATCCCTTCAGAATTGAGATGTGAACTGAGTGCCTCGATCTGAAATAATAGAAGCTGGGACCCCGTGCGACCAAACAATCTCACGAAGGTAAATCTGAGCTAACCTCTTGGCACCGTAAGAAGTCTGAACCGACAAGAAGTTGGCTGACTTAGTAAGCCGATCCACAATCACCCAAATGGAATCAAAACCCCGAGAAGTTAGAGGGGAACCAACAACGAAGTCCATAGTAATGCCTTCCAATTTCCACTCAGGAATGGGAAGTTACTACATCAAACCATCCGGTCTCATATGCTCCAACTGAACCTGCTGACAGTTTAAGCACCGAGATACAAACTCTGCTACATCCTGCTTCATACCGCACCACTAGAAAAGCTATCTCAAATCTCTATACATCTTCACTGCGCCAGGATAAATGGAGTATCTTGAACAATGTGCCTCACGGAGTATCAACGGAATAAAATCTCTAACCCTCAAAATACAAAGATGACTATCAAACCTCAGAATACCATCAGAACCCAAAGTAGACCGGCTGGCCTCACCCCAAACTACCTGATCACGAAGGTCACACCAACTCTGATACTCGAATTATCAGCTCTGAATCTGATCAACTAGAGTAAAATGAACCTCCATACTGGCAAGAACTCTGCATGGATCCGACAAGTCAAGACTAACCAATAGGTTAGCCAAGGAATGGATGTCCAAGGCCAACGGTCGCTCAGAAACTGAAACTGAAGATAGGCTGCCCATACTCACCGTCTTCTAACTCAAGGCATCCGCTACCACATTTTCCTTGCCTAGATGATATAGAATAGTGAAATCATAGTCCCTCAGTAGCTCAATCCATCTCTGCTGCATCGAGTTCAGCTCTCGCTGACTTGTAATGTACTGAAGAGTATGGTGGTCGGTAAATATCTCATAATGAACTCCATATAAATAGTGCCTCCAGATCTTAAGCGCGAAGACTACTGCCACCAGATCTAAGTCATGAGTGGGATAGTTACGCTCACGAACCTTCAGCTGCCTCGATGCATATGATATCACTCGACCCTGATGCTTCAACACACAACCAAGACCAACCCCTAAAGAATCACAATACACGGAAAAACTCTGACCCTCAACCGACAAAGTCAAGACTGAAGCTGAAGTCAATAAGGCCTTAAGCCTCTGGAATCTATCCTTACACTAATCCGACCACAGAAATGGAATATCCTTCCTAGTCAGCATAGTCAAGGGTGTTTCTATGAAAGAAAATCCCTCAACGAACCATCTATAGTACTCGGCTAAACCAACAAAGCTATGAACCTCGATAGGAGTAGTAGCTCTAGGCCAATCACGAACCGAAGAAATCTTACCTGGATAAACTCTAATTCCATCCTTAGACACCACGTGTCCTAGGAATGCAACTGACTCAAGATTAAACTCATACTTTGAGAACTTGGCATAAAGCCAATGATCTCTTAAAGTCTGAAGTATAATCCTTAAGTACTGCTCATGCTCATCCCTACTCCTCGAGTATATCAGAATGTCATCAATGAAGACTATCATGAACATATCTAAGTACGGGCTAAGAACCCTATGCATCAAAGCCATAAAGGCTGCGGGGGCATTAGTCAACCCAAAAGACATCACTAGGAACTCATACTGCCCATAACATGTCCTGAATATTGTCTTAGGGATGTCCTCCGCCCTAATCCTCAACTTATGAGAGCCGAACCTCAAATCAATCTTCTAAAACATGGCTGAACCCTGGAGCTGATTAAACAAGTCATCAATCCTCGACATCAGATACCTATTCTTCACTGTCACCTTATTCAACTGCCAATAGTCAATACACATCTGTATCGACCCATACTTCTTCTTCACGAAGAGAAGAGGAGAACCCCAAGGAGACACACTCAGTCTAATGAACCCCTTAGCTAACAAGCCCCGAATCTGCTCCTTAATCTCTCTCAGCTCAGCATGAGCCATACAGTAAGGAGGGATAGAAATGGTCCTGGTGATCGGCTCTAACTCAATGGAGAAATCAATATCCCTCTCAGGTGGAAGGCCTGGCAAGTCGGTAGAAAACACATCTAGGAAGTCTCTAACCACAGGAACAGACTCAGGAGACTAAGGGTCAGTGCTAGTATCTCGGATATATGCTAGATAAGATAAACACCCATGAGAGATCAACTTCCTAGCTCCAAGACAAGAGATGATCCCAGATGGTGGCTGATAAAACCCTGCCACACAACTGGGGATACACCGGGCACAACTATGGTAATGGTCTTGGCATAACAATCCAAAACTGCACGGTGAGGGGATAACCAGTTCATGCCTAGTATCACTTTAAAATCTAACATATCAAGAATCATCAAGTCACCCTAAGTCTCTAAATCACCAACAGATATCATGAAAGATCTCACAATCTGATCCACTACTAAAGAATCTCCTACCGTGGTTGAAACATAAACAGGAACAGATAATCGCTCACTAGCCAACCCCAAACAAGGCAAAAGGTAGGTTGATACATATGAACAAGTGGATCCAGGATCAAATAAAGCCATAGAAGACTGATGGCATACTAAAATCATACATGTAATCATGGCATCTGAGGCCTCTGCCTCTAATCTCCCAGGGACTGCATAAAACTGGCGACGACCTCCACCTGCCCAACCGCCATCCCTACCACCTACTCTACCACGTGGAGATCCACCTCTAACCTGAACACCACCTCCTCGAGCCGGTGGCTGAACTGAGCGAATAGGCTGAGTCGGCGGAGTGCCTGGCTGAACTACACCCCACTGGGGGAAATCTATAGCAAAATGGCCACTACTTCTACACTTATAGCAGGATGTACCCTGCTTGGGGCAATCTCAGGCAAAATAACCGCTGACTCCACACTCAAAGCATGGTCCACCCTGTCGAGACGAACCCACTGAACTTGTGTGGCCACCTCGACCTGATGTCCCAGAAGTATTACCTCTCGCAGACTGACCATTGTGACCACGCTGACTACTTTGACCCTACTTAAACTAATAACCAGAAGCCTGAAGTGACACCTGAATTGGTCGACTGGTCTGACCCTGATGCTTCTGTGGCTGATAACCCCGGCCGCACTGGCCTAAACCTCTACAATAATATCTTGAACCACTGTAGCCACCTTGATGTCGAGGCCTTATATCTCTAGCCCCGGGTTCATGGCGACGCAAATCCTCTATAGTGTGGGCATAGTCCACAATAGCCTGGAATGAGAAACCACTAGCAACTAATATCTATGCAGGCTCTCTAAACTCTCTCTATAGTCCCAAAACATATCTACGGATCCTATCAGACTTGATAGGCATAATCATGGCCCCAAATAGAGCAAGCTGATGGAAACAGGTCTCATACTCCGAGATGGTCATGGAATCATGAGCAAGTCTAGTGAACTCCTCCCTCCAATGCTCTCTGTCACTATGTGGCAAGAACTTGGCCATAAAAGCCTCATAGAACTCGGACCAAGTCAAGGGAGGTGACGTAGAAGGTCTGCAAGCAACCTAAGTCCTAACCATAACTTAGTTGTACCATCCAGCTGATATATAGTATATCAAACTCCATGAGTCTCTAGAAATCCTAGATGGTGTATCATCTCCTCATAGGTAGTAATGAAGCCACATGAGTCCTGACCCTGCGTACCAGCAAATCTCGGTGGTGCCAATCTAAAGAACCTACCTAACCCCTTTTGCTCCTCATCTGTCATAGCTAGGCAAGGAGCAAGAGGTTGTGCAACTGATGAAATCAGAATAACCTCAGCAGGGGGAGCCGTAGTAGTAGGCTGCACTCCTAAACTTTAAACACCTAGGGCTTCCCCTGAGAGGAAGTAGGTTCTACCTCAGAAGGTCTCTCCCCAATCATACCCAAAACCTAAACAAGTAAACCCCTAATATCCAAAGACTGAGTTGATGCAGAAGCTGGCAGAGAAACTAGTGCTGGCATAGAAACTGGTGCTAGAACTGGTGGCACCTACATTTTCCCTGAGTCCACGCGCTACTGCTCAGGGATGAACTCAGGCTCATAATCATACTCGGATTTATCTCAACTCTAGCAGCTCTAGCAAGTGTCGTTGCTCTGGTACGTCCTCGACCCCTACCTCTACCCCTACGACCACCCCGGCCTCTAGTTGGAGTCGGAGGTGCAGGGGCAGGAGGCTTTTCTCTGCCAGAATCCAAAGATCTCGTATGAACCATGTGCAGAAGAGTGAACCAAAATAAGTGAGATTTATAGAAACTTTCAAGGATACTAGGCAAGCGAGGAGATCGCGCTAGGCCAGCCGAAATGCATATGAGTGAGATCGCACTGAAGGCCTGGCCTACAATATTTTTATGCAACTTTTGAAAACTCCATGAGGCATTCTGGGCAAAATCAAAAACAAATATTAAAAAACCAATAATGCTAATAGAGTGGACACGACATTCCAAACTCAACGAAATTTATGAAACTTTCATACGAGGTCGTTTCGGAGAAATGTTGACCCAAGTCAAACTAACTAAAAGAACTCAAAGGCTAAAAATGAGGCTGCAAATCCACGACCGAGAGGTATGCTTCCAAGTGATATATTATACAGTAAAAATGATAGTCAATGCATAGCGATTACCAAAAGAGTGGTAAGATAATGTTAAAGGAGAAAGACTAGCTTGTCGAAGATGAGAAGCCAAAATTAAAGGTTCCCATAAAGTCTTGGGTGATAGTGAATGAAGTAGGAGAGGAGTAAGATACTATTGATAATGATAGATTGGTAACTATTGAGGTTGAAATTGCAGAAGCAGGCAAAGCTCCAGTTGATGCAGCAATACATTCCTAAGAAAAAGGGAAGAAGAAGGTGATTACTAAAGTGTTGATGTCTATTCCTAGACTACCTCCCCTATTCCCCCAGAGGTTGAAGAAGAAAAAGGAGGATGGCTAATTTAACAAGTTTATTTCTATGTTGAAACAGTTGTCTGTGAACATTCCACTAGTTGAGGCCCTAGAGAAGATGCTAGGTTATGCCAATTTTATGAAAGAGTTAGTGATGAAGAAGAGAACAATGTGTTTTGAGACAACGTATAGCATGCACCATTATAGTTCCATTGTTTCACGGTCTTTGATTGAGAAAAAGGAAGACCCTGGAGCGTTCACTATTCCATGTACCATTGGAGCCTATAATTTTTCTAAGGCTCTCTGTCATCTTAGTGCAAGAATAAATTTGATGTTGCTTGCTATTTACCAGAAGTTGGTCCTAGGAGCCCCTAGACCAATTACTATACGGCTATTAATTATAGATCGTATCATTAAGAAGTTGATTGGCATATTGTATGACATGTTGGCCAAGGTTGTTTATTTCATCGTTTCAGATGATTTTGTAATCCTGAACTATGAGGTAGATTTTAAGGTCCTTATCATCTTGGGGTGACCATTCTTTGCTTCTGGAAGAGCACTGGTTGATGCAGAGTTTGGTGAGATGCGGTTCAAGCTAAATGATGAAAAGGTGGTTTTCAATGTCTATAAATCTATGAAGCATCCTATGGATATGAGTTTCATCTCCCTGATTGACACTATTGATTATATGGTTGATGTGTCAGTTGAAGAGAAATTCACCATTGAGACTTTGGTGGCCGTGATTATGACTCTAGATGTTAAGGACATGAAGAATTATGAGGAGACAGCTAATGCATTATATGGTCAATGTGCATATTCTTATGCTCCTAATAAGTTGTATCTAAACTTAAAAAATTGTGAGACACCTCTAGCTAAGCCACAAAGTGGTGTTATGGATACCGTGGTTCCGGGAAGCCTCTTTGTCTTATTGAGTTGGATTATTATTATTGTATATTCATGGTGTTAAGGTGTTGGAGGGACTGAGGGTTGGTTTGATTCTCATCAAATCCATGTATGATGGTTGTTCAATTGAACAACATGAAATACACCTTGAAATAGTACCTTTGTAGCTCATCGCTCCTTCGAGATGTGGCAAGCATTATTTTGTAGGATTTAGCTGCTATTTATTATTTTTATTGGCCTCATTTTATACTTTGTATTTGGATGGTCATGAGTGTGACATTAATTCCTTATCAATTGGATATGGCTCATTCTCGCAGCCTTGTTGATTCTAGCCATTATTTTATTCCGATAGGTTGGTCGAGCTTTATAGCGATACCTTTGAGGCTTCGGTTGAAAGGTATGTTAGGGCTTCCTTTTTTATTTCTGGAATGACCTAAAGGCTTAAGCTTGTTATAGCTTGTATAACGTTGTTATTTGACTATAGCCTTATACCATTGAGTTTGCTACCACGTCATGACATAGTGACTATCAGCAGTACTCCATTCCTTACCTAGTGGTCTAGAAAAGCATGTTATGATTTTATTTGGGTCACCTATGATTACTTGCTATTATTGTGATGTTTTTATCGTCTGCTTCCAACTATAAGATTGTTTTAGCCTCAGCAGACACTGACACTATAGGGTTTGGTAGCCTACGTTTTGATTATTGTACCATGCCTTCAGGCCAGGAAGACCGTGCCTACTTGTCGAGCATACTATACCTATGGGACGGGAAGGCTGTACCAATGGAGTAGTAGTTACATTATATTACTATGCCTTTTTGTTTAGTAGACCATGCCTATGGGTCGGGCAGATCGTACCTACGAGATATGTAGGTTGTACCTATGAGGCAGCACTTATATTGTGCCAAAGAGCCTCAAAGTTGTATTGATTTATGACACATGTATATTTTTGAAGTTCAAATAAGATTATCACTAGGGTTAGGTAAGGGGGCCAGTATGGGTGTTTAGTGATTGTTTGTACTTCCTAGGACTTAGTGATTATGTTCTATTTGTACCTGCCGGGCTTATAGGGGCCAGGTTAGGTTATTGTTTTCTACATGCTTTAAATGGTATCTTGTTGCAAATAGGTAAGGTATTGTACTTCTGTTTCACTCATGCCCTTTTGTTCAGTCCTTACACATTAGTTTTAGTTTTTAGTTTGCCTTACATGCTAAGTATATTTTTGTACTAATAACCCATTGTTTGGGGCTGCTGCATTCATGCCTGTAGGTCCTGAGTGATGACTAGAAAGACCTTTCAGGTAGCATAGCTGAGCTTTCAGCGGGTTGGTTGACTCCTTTTCTTCCAAGGATTGCTAGAGTCTCAGAGGTTTGCCTTTTTGCTGTTTATACCTTTTGGGGAGGTTAGGCGCCTGTCCCACCAATTATGGTATTCATAGAGGCTTGCAGACTAGTTTGTTGGGTTGCATAGCTACGATGGTGGCCATTTTGGCCTTGTATGTATTTTAGTTATAGCTTGTTAGGCAATTGAGCCTTGTTGTTGTTGTGTCGGCAGTTTAGCAGCTCATTGGCCTAGTTTACATTATATATACATATTTTCATCTTCTGTATAGAGATCATGGTTGACTCGATGGCCTGTATAGTATATATGCTTTCTTAGATATCATGGCAGCCTTGACAACCCAAATAAGACTTGAGTTACCTGCGTATTGCTTTATATGAACTACTTGGAGTATTTGTTTTCTTTTAGAGCTGCTGATAGGGTTCTTGCCGATCGAGGTAGATTTTTAAGCCGAGATATACTTGTTTGTTTTATTGATTGTGTGTGTCTTCTATGCGCCATTAGCAAATGTTTTAATAGGGTCGGCTTTGGCCTAAGCTTTGGCATCAAGTGCCAGTTGTGCCCCCGAGTTTGGGGTATGACAAACTTGGTATCAGAGCAATGTCATATCCTAGGGAGTTTGCAAGCCATGTCTAATAGAATCTTGTTTATAAGTGTGTTGTGCACAACATTCTATAAGCAGGAAGCCACAGACATTGTTCAAGCAAGTTAACCTTCTTTTGCTCAAATCATGCTATAGAGCTGAGTCAAAAGGGTTGAGTTCTTTGGCTTACAATTGTTATTAGTCTTATACTAAAACCATACTTAATAAGGATATGAATATAATGTGGATTCATGCTGCTTCACAAAACATAGAGGTTCTTTGACATTAGCAGTATACGACTGAGAGGGTCGAGAGAGAGTAGCAGAAGAGGGCTAGACCCATGGGGTTTCAGACAAAGGCTTAGAGTGGCTCCAGACTTCAGTATTTCAAGAGACCACCTTGACCCCACCACAGTAGTCCTAGTGTAGAAAGTTGGATAAGTAGGGGCAGTTAGGTCTGGATGAGAGCTTACGAGCATCAGGCTTGCGGTAGTATAGGGTCCTAGAGCAGTCTAGATCAGCTATAATGCATTGTGATACTTATGGTAGAGCACATTCTGTGAGATTCCATCAAGGATCTACAATGTTCTATTCTTGTGGCTAGTAGGGTCATGTTGTAACACCTTAGAATTCGATCCAGCTTTTAAACTTATAATCCGTGGAAAAAATATGACTTTCCCAGGGATCACGAGCCCAAACTACTAATTGTAGACTAAACCATGATCCGTGGAATGGACTCGAGTAAGTTGTTCTGCAGGTTCCACCTCAGGTCAGAGAACCACGAGTCGGGTTCACGAGTCATAGATGGTTGTATGAGTCGTGAAAGCATCTCGTGGAAATCAGACTGAGGCTCAGCTTTTCCTCAGGAACTACAAAAGGTTTCTATGACTCGTGGATAGTTCCACGAGCAGTACTGTTAACTCATAGAAACTGATTTGCACCCTATCTTTTGTCTCAGAAACCACAACTCAAATCCACGAACCGTGGTTACTTTTACGGCTAGTGGAAAGGACCCGTGGAACCTGAAGTTGAGTTTTAAATCAAGTTTTCCTAAATTAAATCCCAAGGATAATTTTTAATTACCTACCCTTTTAACTCTTAATGATGTCATTTTGGCCACTTTTAGTAGGGTTTCTACCCCAATTAGCCTAAGTCTTTCATTATTCCTCATTCATCTACCAAGAGAGGAAAAAGAACTTCATCAACTCCAAGACTTAAGGTCCAAGTTCAAGTCTTCTTTTCTCTTCATTCTAGATCTAGCAAGCTTCAATTCAAATATGTGGGTATTCAATAAGGAATTCCTTCCACCCTTATGCCCAAAACCCTCAAGTTTTACTTTGATTTATGAAGTTATTAAATTAGAGTTCTTACCAAAATTAGGGAAATCATATGGGTTCAGTTTTAAAGCATCAATTCATGGTTCCTCATTACTTATCTATGATTTATTTGGGACTCCTTAAGTATTTTTCAGCCCACGCATCATAGATGAATTCCAGCATGTTTTCACTCAATTGAATGTTTTAAGTAAAATTGGTATGTCTAGATAAAATGACCAAGTAGTACTATGAAATTGCATAACTAATTCTTCAAGTTAAGAATTTAGAAAGAAAATTATATTTTGAATTATGTCTATGCTAAGCTTTAGGACTTATGATTTGAGATTGGCATGACATCAGATATGTCCTTATGCTTTTCTAGCAGTTTTAGCATCAGATATGTCACAAGTACATTATGAGCTATATGTATGTTTTGGAAGAAGTATTTAGAACTGAGTTTGATAGGGTGAGCGTACCCTTAGTCCTATAACTACGTGCCCTCATAGGTTGATTAGTCCCTCAGTTGGGCATTAGAATTAGTGATCACGCCACAGTTATGCCTTTATACCCTGGCAAGGTATATTGGGTCCTCTAGATGGGGCGGATACATCGGATTCCATGTAGTTCAGTTGGTCTATGTTAGTTAGAGAACCTCCCACAGAAACAGTTTTAGTTTACTTAAATGAATTGACTCCTTGCTTTCAGATTTCAGAACTTCTTCTATCACCTATGGTTTTCAAGTATATTTAGCCTATGATATTGTATTGAGTCTTGTGCTTTGCAGATTTTACTATCATAGTATGATTTCCATTTTAAAGCACGTATAGCATGTGATAAGAATCGGGTTACTTTAATAAACAAGAAAATAATGCGAAAGCAAAAATACTAGGACTAAAGACAAGAAATTAAAAGATATATGAAATTTGAGAATAAAATCTCCAAATTTCAAGATTACTTGTAAGAACCCGAATTGATCTTATTAATCATAAATTAGAGGATTAAGACTAATTGTGATACTAATAGAGTCAATTCAAGAACTTAGATCAAAAGTGATCTAAACCCCTATTTCGCAGAAATTAAAGACAATAATTAGTATAAGACTAATTACCTTCTTTAATTTATGAACAAGAACCAAAGATATCAAGTTAAAGAATTAATATTACCTCTTAATGAATCATTCTTATAAGGTTGCAAGATAAATCTCAGGTAGCCACACAAAGGTGTAAAGAAGAGAAATTCTCAATTAATAATAATGTTGTCTAATGAAAATAATAAAATCCACCCCTATTTATAGGAAAAACTATCACAAATAGCATGGGATTAGGATCTACTTTTATGAAAATAATAAATAAAATCTAACTATGAAACTTTAAACTAGGAAAGCAAGTAAAATAATACTAAAATTCTTCCTAAAATTAGCTAATAATAATAAAGGGAAAAAGTGTCAAAACTTGACACCAAAGTCACCCCAAAGCAGCCCCACGTTGGGCAGGAATTTTAGCTTCATGTGGCAATGGAAATTCAGCTTCTTCGGCCTCTCCTTTGGGGTTTAATGAAGCCCAAATTTTCCTCTTATTTAGCTTGAACTTGGATTATGGAATATGTGTACTACTAAGCCCACTTGTTACCATAATTCTTGGGCTCACTCTGTATCTTTCTTTCACTATAAACATCTTCTTGGTCTCTCACTAAAGCCCATCAACTTTAATTGAGGTATACCACCATGGATGCTATTATTCCCCTCTTCTTGAAAGTAATTTATCCTCGAATTTGAATATCGCAAAATTAAGAAGACTTGCAGTACTAAACAACATCCATTACTTGAAAGCAACAATGGTAGGAATGAAACAAGATAGTGACCATGTGTCCACTTAACCCAATTAATCCTAGCATGTATAAATACATCCTTATAAAGCATGTGGACATCATCATCCCAGTAGAAAATTCTTCTGCGTATATAAGCACAACAAAAATTTCGTTTATATTTCATAGGAAATGATACATGCCTCTCCAATTCAACTCTATCAATAAGGTACTCCAATGCGCTTGACACAGATGACCTAAGATCCCGAGAATATGCATCGAATTGAAGACTTTTATGATATATCCAAGCATTCTTAATTATAGCTCTCACAGATTCTTTCCCATACACACAAGTCACATAAACACTTGAGTTTTCAAAAAGGATAGAAGAACCCTTAAACTCCAACTCATTTGTAATCCTCCTCCCACAAACAACATGTTTTTTTTAACAAGTGGGGATTCACAATGAACTATGTCATGCTCAATTTCAAAAGGGAATGAATTACTCTTATAGTTGAACTTAGAGGTTTCAACTAATGACTTATTATATAAAAAAATATCATCATCCTCAAAATTAATAAAGTCACCAATGTAAGAATTAAGAGTGTAGTTCATCACCTCCAAAAAGATCTTAAGTGTTCTAGGAATCCCAAGAATATGAATAAACCAATCATACATATCGTACTTGGTCTTATGTAACAAAGGAATGACATCACCTTGTTTTTCCTTTTGCATTAGTGGTAGATTCACATCTGCCTTGTTGAACTCTTTGTCATGATCTGTCTTACCGATTGACCCAAAATAATTATCTTTACCTTCATCCTTCTCACCAACATGCACTTTCTCAATGAGACATATAGTTTCAACCACCTTAGGATTAAGTTCATCCAATGAGGATTTTTCAATGCAAACTTTCTCATGAGCACCTAAAAGAGAGTCAAAACAACTAAAAGAAGAAGTAGGAATGTTAGAGTTAGAATAAGAAATAACTTCACTCAAACTCTCTTATTTTTCTCTCTATCTCACGACCATCCCTCTCTTTTTTACTCTCACGGTCATCTCTCTTTTCTTTTCTCTCGATCTCACTTTTTTCTCCCTTGACATTTCATTCCCTTCACACAACACATCCTATCCTTTTTTCTCTCTTGGGATGTCAATATACACTTCCTTGCTCCTCTCATTCTTCTCTCTCTCAAAATATTTTATTGCTTCTTTCACACGTTTCTGATCTTCATAAACTTGGGATAGAGTTAAAGGTGCAAGTATATATTTTCTTTTATTTAGCTTAAGAGACACTTTATTCTTTTCTCTATCATGAATTGCATTCCTACTAAATTACCATGGACGCACATGCATGATATGATAATCTTCCATTGGAATTACATCACAAAGAACATCATCGAAATACCTCCCAATAGAGAAAGAAATCATGCATTGCTTAGTCACCTGAAGCTCACCATAATCATTCATGCATGTAAGTTTCAACTTCTTCACCATGTATGAGTTCACCACATTAGCACCACTTCCACTATCAATAATCATAGAGCAAATATTACCATTTATCCCACACCTTGTATGATAAATATTTTTCCTCCTTAAATCAGTGATAATGACATTTATATCCTCCAATTGTGTGATCGGCACTTCAGCAAAGTTGATGTCGTTTTGAGTTTCAGCTTCAGTTTCCTTACCTATTTGAGACATCTCAAGAAAATATCAAGGAAACAAATATCTCTCAATTTTGCTCATTTTTTTTCTCTATGGATCTTACTCTCTCTTGCCTTTTTTCACTCAAATTACAACCTTTGGATGGATCCTTTAGGATTTATATATAATCACTACTAGTAACAACCTTTTAGAAGTAAGATGTAAGAATAAAATAATTTACCAATACCCAGACGAATTGGGATTGCTGAGACAAGAAAAAGACCAATTTGTATACCAAAAAGAAACTCCAATTTCCCCCTACTCTTGCTTTTCCCTCTTGACGTTGGAAACCAAGAAACACAATAAACCCAGAGTTTTAAAAGCAACTTAAATTTCAAGAACTTGAATTTTCTCCCTTGTTTTATTTTAATTTTTTTTGCTCCCCCCCCCCCCTTTTTTTTTTTTTGCTATGTAGACCCTTTAAGCTACTAACCAAAAAATAATTTTTTTTGGAACTCCCAAGATTATCAAGAACGAAACCTTGATAGAACTGCTCCAATACCACTTGATAAGAATATGGTTACTTGAATAAATAAGAAAATAAAGCAGAAGCGAAAATACTAGGATTAAATACAATAAATTAAAATATAGGTGAAATTTGAGAATAAAATTTTCAAATTTCAAGATTAGTGCTAAGAACTCTAATTGATCTTAGTATTCATAAATTAGCGGATTAAGACTAATTATGATACTAATAGAGTCAATTCAAGAACTTAGATAAAAAGTGATCTAGACCCCTATTTTGAAGAAATTAAAGACAACAATTAGTATAAGACTAATTACCTTCTTTAATTTACGAACAAGAACCAAAGATATCAAGTTAAAGAATTAATCTTACCTCTTAAAGAATCGTTCTTATAATGTTGCACGATAAGTCCCAACTAGCCACACAAAGGTGTAAAGAAGAGAAACTCTCAATTAATAATAATGTTATTTAATGAAACTAATAAAATCCAGCCCTATTTATAGGGGAAAACTATCCCAAAAAGCATGGGATTAGGATCTACTTTTATGAAAATAATAAATAAAACTAACTAGGACACTTTAAACTAGGAAAGCAAGTAAAATAATACCAAAATTTTTCCTAAAATTAGCTAATAAGAATAAAGGGAAAAAATATCAAAACTTGACACCAAAGTTACCCAAAAGCAGCCCCATATTGGGCAGGAATTTCAGCCCTTTTGGGCTTGAGATTTCAGCACCTTTGAGCATGCAAATTAGCCTCTCCTTGAATTCTTTGAGTCTCCATGTGGCAGCTCCTTTGAATATCATTTGGGCCTTCATGTGGCAATGGAAATTTAGCTTCTTTAGCCTCTCCTTTGGGGTTTAATGAGGTCCAAATATTCCTCTTCTTTAGCTTGAACTTTAATTATGGAATATGTGTACTACTAAGCCCACTTGTTATCGTAATTCTTGGACTCATTCTGGAACTTTCATTCACTATAAACATCTTCTTGATCACTCACTAAAACTCATCAAATTTAATGGAGGTATGCCACCATGGATGCTATCAACATGTTTACTTCAGATTTTGCATATCTCGCATACTCAGTACATTCTATATTGTTGATGCATACTTCTTATGCTGCATCCTATTTATGATAGAGATTTAGGCTCCTATCCTCACACTCGTGGCTAGACATTTCCAGTTATCCATCTTGGGTTTGTGAGTCCTCATAGTTGGAGGGCTAGTACTAGACTTGTTACTTTCATATCTTTCTTTCAGATTTCTGAATTAGATGAGGTCTTGTCCCAGCATCTCCTTATGTCGTATGTAGGGGCTTTTCAGACATAGACAGATATTCGAGTTCTTGTTTCAGATTGTGTTTCTTTTAGACATTTATCTATTATGGAGTTGGTTGCCTATCATGTTATTTATGCTTTCTCTATGATTCTGTGTTGTCTAAGTTATGCTAAGACCAAGGGTTAACTTGGGGAACTTATGTTCCTTGGTCCTATGTTACGCCTAGGGGGTAGCTCGAGGCATTACAAACTTGGTATCAGAGCATCAGGTTCAAGAGTCCTAGTGTGTCTGAAAGACGCATTGGGTAGAATCTTTTTCATGTGTGTGAATATTGCCACACTCATCAGAGGGAAGCTACAAGGTGTCTTAGGAAAAAACTTCACTTCTTTCATGATCAGTATCGTGCGATAGAGTTTAACTCTATTACTCCTCTAATACATTCTTTATGCATTTCAGGTTATTCCTCCTCGATGTTCCATGCCTGGCAAAGCTGCTCGAAATGCTAACCCTATGATTCTAGACCCTGAGGTCATAACTACGAAATTTAGGAATGCCATTCATATGCTAGCGTAGACTATGGCTGCTCAGGTCAATCAACAGGCTCCTATCCTCATCCACTCCCAAGGTGGAGCGATTGCGGCCCATGTTCAAGACTTCATAAGCATGAACCCATCTGAGTTCTGGGGTTTGAAAGTTGGTAAGGATCCACAATATTTCATGGATGAGGTGAAGAATATTTTGGATGTGATGCAAGTTGTTGGTATTGATGGTGTTGAGCTAGCTTCCTATCAGCTCAAGGATGTAGCTCATATTTGGTATACTCAGTGGAAGGATGCTAGGACTAGGGATTTGGTTCCCATGACTTGGGAGTGCTTTGAGAGGTCTTTTCTTTATTGATTTTTCCTTAGTGAATTGAGGCAAGCTAAGGCCAAAGAGTTCATGAATTTGAGGTAGGGATCTATGTCGATTCAGGAGTATGGGTTGAGTTTCACCCAGCTTTATAGGTATGCTCCTTCTATGGTGGCTGATCTGCAAGATCAGATGAGTAAGTTCTTTTATAGAATGTCAGATTTGGTGAAGAAGGAGTGCAGTTCTGCTAAGCTTTTGGGTGAAATGAATATTTCTAGACTTATGATTCATGCTCATCAGATTGAGAGAGACAAGTTGAGGGAAATGGCAAGAGAGAACAAAAGGGTCAGATCTGAAAGTTCATGATTTAGCCATCAGAGATTCGGAGGCGGAAACTGCTCTTCATTAAAAAAGAAGTCATCATGACCCATTCATTCATCAGCTAGTGCTCCTACTCAGTTCCCCGGGCCTCTTCATGATTAGACAGGTAGAGGATCAGGTTCATATTATAGGGGAGTGCTGCAAAGGTGACTTCCTACCTTACTTGAAATAAATGTTGTAAAGGTCACCCCGATGAGTGTTTGGCTGGTAGAGAGGGATGTTTTGGGTGTGGTCAAGTTGGACACAAGATTAAGGATTGCCCTTCAGCTAAGAAGGTATAGGGAGGTAGCAGGACTCAGACTGCTCTAGCAGCCCCAGGAGGTCAACCAGACAAGTAAGGCACTGCTTCTAGTTCTGGTGGTCAGCGTCAGAACTGCCTTTATACCATGTCCTCTCGCCAGGATCAGGAGACTTCACCAGTCATTATTACTGGTATGTTGAAAGTCTTCTCTTTCGATGTGTATGTTTTATTGGACCCCAGTGACTTCTTATCTTTTGTTACCCCTTATGTTGCTTGCAAGTTTGAAATTAGTCATAATCAACTCTTAGAACACTTTTGTGTTTCTACTGTTGTTAGTGATTCATTCCTAGCCAAAAGAATTTATTCAAATTTCCCTATTTCATTTCTTCATAGAGTCACCTCAGTGGATCTAGTAGAGTTGGAGATGACTGACTTTGATGTTATTCTTGGTATGGATTGGTTGTACGGATGTTATGCCTTGGTTGATTGTCGTACCTGAGTTATCAGTTTCAAGTGTCTAAATGAACCTATCATAGAGTGGAAAGGTAGTCCTCCATTCTCAAAAAATTATTTCGTACCTTATCTCAAGGCTAGGAAGATGATTTCTAAGGGTTATGTTTATCATATAGTTTGAGTTATGGACACAGATTTCGAAACTCTATCTATCTAGTCAGTTTCTGTTACGAATGCGTTTCCTAAAATATTTCCCAAGGATTTACCCATAGTACCTCCCGAGCAAGAGATCGACTTTGGAAAAGATCTTCTTCCAGATACGCATCCTATCTCTACTCCTCCCTATAGGATGGCTCCAATGGAACTTAAGGAATTGAAAGAGCAGTTGAAGGACCTTTTTGATATGGGTTTTATCAGGCATAGCATCTCTCTATGGGGATCTTCAGTTTTATTTGTGCGAAAGAAGGATGATTCCCTCAGAATATGTATCGACTATCGTCAGTTTAACAAGGTCACAATCAAGAATAAGTACCCCATTCCTAGGATTGATGACTTGTTCGATCAGCTTCAAGTTGCCAGTTACTTCTCCAAGATCGACCTTAGATCTGGTTATAATCAGCTCAGAGTTAGAGAGTGTGACATTCCTAAGATATCCTTCAGAACTCAGTATGGTCATTACAAATTTGTGGTTATGTCTTTTGGACTAACAAATGCTCCTGCAACTTTTATGAATTTGATGAAAAATGTGTTCAAATAGTATTTGGATATGTTTGTGATTGTTTTCATTAATGATATTCTTATCTATTCTTGAAGTAAGGAGGAGCATGCAGACCATTCGAGGGTTGTGTTGCAAACTCTCAAGGATCAACAGTTATTTGCTAAGTTTAGCAGGTGTGAGTTTTGGATGGAGACTATTTCTTTTCTGGGTCATGTTATGACTAGAGATAGTATTGGAGTTGAATCACAGATAATAGAGGCAGTAAAGAACTGGCCTAGACACACTTCCCCATTTGATATTAGGAGTATTTTGGGTTTGGCTGGTTACTATAGGAGATTTGTGGAAGGGTTTTCTTCCATAGATGCCCCATTGACTTGGTTAACTCAGAAGAAGGTAAAATTTCAGTGGTCTAATCTATATGAGAAGAACTTTCAGGAATTGAAGATTAGGCTGACGACAACTCTAGTTTTGGCTCTACTCAAGAGCCTAGATTACTTTGTGGTATATTGTGATGCTTCTAGAATTGGTTTGGGTTGTGTGTTGATGCAACATGGTAAGGTGATTGCTTATGCTTTTAGATAGCTTAAGACTCATGAGAAGAACTACCCTACTCATGATCTTGAGTTAGTGGTCATGGTTTTTGCTTTGAAGATTTGAAGATACTACTTATATAGTGTTCATGTGGATGTATTCACCGATCATAAGAGTCTTCAGTATGTGTTCACTCAGAAGGAATTGAATCTTAATCAAAGGAGGTGTCTTGATCTTCTTAGGGATTATGGTATAAGTCTGCTTTATAATTTGGGTAAGGCCAATGTTGTGGCAGATGCACTTAGTAGGTTGTCTACTGGTAGTATGTGTTCGATTAAGGACAGAAAGAAGGAATTGGCCAAGGATGTTTATCAACTTGCTCAATTAGGAGTTTGTCTTATGGATTTGAAAGATGGTGGTGTTATTATTCAGAATGGGTCTGAATCATCTTTGGTAGCTGAAGTGAAAGAAAAGAAAGATAGTGATCCTATTTTTCACCAGTTGAAGGGTGTTGTCCATCAACAAATGGTAGAGGTTTTCTCTCAAGGGTAGATAGTGTGCTTTGATATCTCGGTCGATTTTGTGTTCATAACATAGATGGGTTGAGACATCGTATTTTGATAGAGGCTCATATCTCTAATTATTATATTCACCCCGGTGCCACCAAGATGAACCGTGACCTACGGGAAGTCTATTGGTGGAATATTGTGAAGAGGGACATAGCAGGTTTTGTAGGTAAGTTGCCCAACTATCAACAAGTGAAGGTAGACCATCAACGACCATGTGGTATGACTCAAGATATTGATCTTCCTACTTGGAAGTGGGAGGCGATCAATATGGATTTCATTAAAGGTTTGCCTCGTACTTGCAGACATCAAGATTCTATTTGGGTGATTGTCGACTATATGACTAAATCAACCCACTTCTTAGCTGTCAAGACTACAGATTCAATAGAGGATTATGCCAGACTCTACATTCGTGAGATAGTTAGATTGCATGGTCTTCCATTGTCTATCATTTTAGATAAGGGTACTCAGTTTACATCCCAGTTTTGGAGGTCATTTCAGAATGGTCTTGGTACTCAAGTTAAGCTTAGCATAACTTTTCACCCACAGAAGAATGGACAGGCAGAGCGTACTATTCTGACTTTGGAGGATATGTTGAGAGCCTCTGTAATTGATTTCAAAGATAATTGGGATGATCACTTACCTCTTATCAAGTTTGTCTACAACAATAGCTTTTGTTCTAGCATCCAAATGGCTCCTTATAAGGCACTTTATGGGCGGAGGTGTAGATATCCTATTGGTTGGTTTGAGGTAGGTGAAGTAGCTTTGATTGGTCCAAATTATGTTCATAAGACTATGGAGAAGGTTCAGATCATTAGGGAAAGGTTGAAGATTGCTCAGAGTCGACAGAAATCATATGCAGATGTGAGGAGAAAATAGTTGGAGGTTGATGATTGGGTGTTTCTGAAGGTGTCACCCATGAATGGTTTAATGAAGTTTGGTAAGAAAGGGACACTTAGTCCCTGTTATGTAGGTCCCTATAGCATTTTGAGGAGAGTTAGTAGTGTTGCTTATGAGTTGGAGTTGCTAACAGATTTAGAAGTGGTTTCTCCATTTTTTCCATGTTTCCTTGTTGAAAAAGTGTTTTGGTGATCCGACCTTGATTGTTCCATTGGAGAATTTGAGTGTGAAAAATAGACTTACTTATGTGGAAGTTCTCGTGGAGATTCTTGATCATCCGATTCGGAGGTTGAGAAACAAAGAAGTCACTTCGGTAAAGGTCCTTTGGAGAAATCGATTCAATTTCAGCTTGAGGTAATAGTTTTCTCCTTATTTTGTCCCTCTGATCCTAATCCAGCATCTTCTCTCATGATCCTAGCATGCATTCATGTTTTTTGAAGTTAGTCCAGTCAGGTTTTAAGTTAAAAAGCTCAGTTTTCATGTTTATCCTTGAGTTTCATATTTTGTTGCTTGGTTGGGCTATTTTCTATCTAGCTTTTCCTTACTCAGTATTCATTCGAGGATGAATTGTCCCAAGGGGGAGACATTATAACACCCCAGAATTTGATCCAGCTTTTAAAGTTAGAATCCCTAAAAAAAAATTGACTTTTCCAGGGATCACGAGTCGTAGACTGAACCACGACCCATGGAATAGACTCGTGGAAGTTGTTTTGCAGGTCCCACTTTAGGTTTGAGAACCATTAGTCGGGTTCACGAGTCGTGGATGGTTCCACGAGTTGAGGAACCATCACGTGGAAATCAGACTGAGGCTCAGCTTTTCCTCAAGAACTACAAAAGGTTTCTACTACTCGTGGATGGTTCCATAAGCCATACTGTTAACTCATAGAAACTGATCCCCAACATATCTTTTGGCTCAGAAACCACAAATCCAATCCATGAACCGTGTTACTTCTATGGCTCGTGGAAAGGACCCGTGGAACCTAAAGCCGAGATTTAAATCCAGTTTTCCTAAATTAAATCCCAGGGGTATTTTGTAATTACCCACCCTTTTAACTCTTAAGTGAGGTCATTTTGGCCACTTTTAGTAGGGTTTCTACCCCAATTAGCCTAAGTCTTTCCTTATTCCTCATTAATCTACCAAAAGAGGAAAAAGAACACCATCATCTCGAAGTCTTAAGCTCCAAGTTCAAGCCTTATTTTCTCTTCACCCTAGATCTAGCAAGCTTCAATTTAGGTATGTGGGTATTCAATAAGGGATTCCTTCCACCCTTATGCCCAAAACCCTCAAGTTTTACTTTGATTTATAAAGTTATGAAATTAGGGTTCTTACCCAAATTGGGAAAATCTTATGGGTTCAGTTTTAAAGCATCAATTCATGGTTCCTCATTACTTATTTATGATTTATTTGGGATTCCTTGAGTGTTTTCAAAGGCCCGTGCATTATACATGAATTCTAGCATGTTTTCACTCAATTTCATGTTTTAAAGTAAAATTGGCATGTTTAGAAAACATGACCAAGTAGTATTATTAAATTGCATGCCTAATTCTTCAAATTATTAATTTAGAAAGAAAATTATGTTTTGAATTATGTCTATTCTAAGCTTTAAGACTTGTGATTTGAGATTGGCATGACCTCAGATGTGTCCTTATTCTTTTTTAACAGTTTTGGCATCAGATATGTCACAAGTATATTATGAGCTATATGTATATTATGGGAATAGTAATTAGCATCGAGTTGGACAGAGTGAGCATACCCTTAGTCCTAAAACTACGTGCCCTGTAGGTTGATTAATCCCTTAGTTGGGCACTAGAATTAGTGATCATGCCACAATTATGCTTTTATACCCTATCAAGGTATATTGGGTCCTCTCTATGGGGAAGATACATCAGATTCCATGTAGCTCACATGGTCTATGTCGGTTAGAGAACCTCCCACAAAAATAGTTTCAGTTTATTTAAATGCATTGACTCCTTGCTTTCAGATTTCAGAACTTCTCCTATCACTTATGGTTTTCAAGTATATTTTGCCTATGATATTGCATTGAGTCCTGTGCTTTCCAACTTTTACTATCATAATATAATTTCAGTTTTAAAGTACGTATATCATGTTTACTTCAGATTTTTCATATCTCGCATACTCAGTACATCCTATAGTACTGATGCATAATTCTTATGTTGCATCCTATTTATGATGCAGATTCTGGATCCTATCCTCACACTCGTGGCTAGATATCATCAGTTATCCAGCTTGGCTTGGTGAGTCCTCATAGTTCGAGGGCTAGTACTAGACTTTTTACTTTCATGTCTTTCTTTCAGATTTTTAAGTTAGTTGGGGTCTTGTCCCAGCAACTCCTTATGTCATATGTAGAGGCTTTTCAGACATAGACAGATATTTGGGTTCTCATTTCAGATTGTGTTTCTTCTAGACATTTATCTTTTGCTATCATGTTATTTATTCTTCTGCTATGATTCTGTGTTGTCTAAGTTATGCTAAGACCAAGGGTTAACTTGGGGCATTTGTGGTCTCTGGTCTCATGTTACGCCTAGGGGGTAGCCTCGGGGCGTGACATATGTACAGAGATATTATCCGTTGAGGGACTAGTAAGGTTCAGGACCGAGCTCCAGATTAGCAACAGGGTCATTTTCCTCAATACATCCTGTAGAGCATAGGTCCTAGACTTTAGGAGGTAGAGGTTAAGGCCAAGGGGAGCATATAGTTCTTGTAGTGGCTAGAATCACTCTTATGCACTGACAGGTCATCAAGATTCAAAGTCATCGCAAGATGTTATGACATGTATATTTAGTGTATGCTCACACTTTGTTTATGCTTTGATAGATCTATGCTCCATGTTGTTACCCAATTTATTCCCGGGAAGTTGTGTATAGTACTAGAGTTGTTGCAATGACCTTTTATTTTTTCTACCCTAGTTGGCAACTCTATTATCACAAAGAGGATTTATTGAGGTTATATGGTAGAAATTGTTGGCCGTTAGACCTTTGCAAACCCGATGGAGCTAGAGATACTTAAATTTGATATTATTATAGGCATAGATTACTTGGAATCTTGTTACACCAATGTTGATTATCGAGCAAAGGCTGCTAGATTCCACTTTCTCGGGGAAGTAGTTCGGGGGTGGAAGGGTAATATGGAAATGTTGAAAGGCAGGTTTACTTCCTATCATCAGGCAAAGAAAATGATTGCTAAAGGTTGTATTTACCATATTTTCTGAGCTTAAGGTATTGATGCTAAGCCATCAACTCTTCAACTTATTCTAGTGGTTAATGAGTTTCTAGATGAGCTTCCAAGTATTCCCTAGAATGGGACATTGATTTTTCAATTGATACATTATCAGATGTCCAACCGATATCAATTCCCCCATATTGAATTATACCAGTAGAATTGAAGGAACAACTAAAAGACTTATTAGATAAGGGCTTCATCAGGCTTAGTGCGTCACCGTGGGGTGCACCAGTGTAATTTGTGCGTAAGAAAGATGGCTCATTGCAGAAGTGTATAGACTACCAAAAACTGAATAAGGTGACTATAAAGAACAAATATCCACTACCAAACATTGATGGGTTTTTTTGACTAATTGCAGGATGCCCAATGTTTCTTAAATATTGATTTATGTTCAGGGTACCACCAGGTACTTGTTCGAGAGAGTGATATTCCAAAGACAGACTTTAGGACCAGATATGGCCATTTTGAGTTTCTTGTTATGTATTTTGGGTTGACGAATGCCCTAGCAGTATTTATAGACATGATGAATAGTATATTCAGTCAGTTCTTAGACATATTCATCAATGTATTTATTAATGATATTTTTGTACATTCTCTATCAGTGGCAAAGCATAAAGATCAACTTTGAGTAGTGCTTTAGGTACTCCGAGATGTTAGAGGTTGTATGATAAGCTCTCAAAGTGTGTGTTCTGGTTAAATTCTATGGCCGTTTTTGTCCATATTGCATCAGATGTTGGTATTTAACTTGATTTACAAAAGATTGAGGCTATGAAGACTTGGACTAGACCCACAATCCTGACATAAGTTCATAGGTTTTTGGGGTTAGTAGGGTATTACAGAAGGTTTGTGGAAGGATTCTCTTCACTTTCAGAACCCTTGACAATGGTGACTCAGAAAGTAGCTAAGTCCTAGTTGAACGCAACCTACGAGCAGAGTTTCAAGGAATTGAAAGACATATTGACTTTAGCACCATTTTTGACCTTACCTGAGGGTCCAGAAAGCTATGTGGTGTATTGTGATGCTTCAAGTGTTAGGTTGGATTGTGTTCTAATGAAACACATAAAGGTAATTCCTTTTTCTATAAAATTGATGAAGCATGAGAAGAATTACCCGACCTATGATTTAGATTTGGCTACAGTTATTCATGCCCCAAAGATTTAGAGTAATTACTTGTATGGAGTTCATGTTGATATTTATACAAATCATAAGAGCCTGCACTATATTTTTAGACAGAAGGAGTCCAACCTGCGACAGCGCCGATGGCTTGAATTGTTAAAAGACAATGATGTGGATATCTTATATCATCCAGGAAAAGCCAACATAGTAGTGTATGCCCTTAGTAATGGGAGCTGAGAAGTGGTAGATCGCTCGAGATATCCATCAACTATATAGTTTGGGGGTTACATTATAAGACTCTGATGATATTGGGGTTATAGTTTAGTACACATCCGTATAATCTCTAGTTTTGGAGGTGAAAACATGGCAGCACGAGGATCCCAACTTAGAGGATGTTAGAGGAAGAATCAGTAGTGGTAGTATTTAGCCTTTGATATAGTAAGAGATGGAGTCCTTAAATACATAGATTGATTGTGTATTTCAGATATTGTAGGGCTTCAAGAACAGATTATGGAAGAGGCACACTATTCTTGCTACTCTATTCACCCAAGATCCAAGAAAATGTATCATGATATTAAGGAGATTTATTGGTGGTCATGCATGAAGAGATACATAGATGAGTTAATGGAATAGCACCAAAATTGTCAGCAGGTAAAGGTAGAGCATCAGAAACATAGTAGGCTGACTCAGGAGATAGCTATTCCATTGTGGAAGTGGGAGGCCATAAATATGGATTTTGTCACAAGTTTGCCTTATTCGTGATGGAAGATCAATTCTATTTGGGTGATTGTTGATAGGTTGACAAAATTTGCCCATTTCTTGCAAGTCATGGCCATTCTTAGCTGAATATTATGTTAGGCATTACATTAGAGAAACAGTTAGACTACATGGTATCCCAATATCGATTATTTCAGAAAAAGGGCATCATTTACAATATATTTCTGGAGATATTTCCAAAAGGGTTTAGGAACTCAAGTTAATCTTAGTAAAACTTTTCATTCTCGGACCTATGGCAAAATAGAACATATGATCCAGATGCTCGATGGCATGTTATGGGTGTGTGTGCCATGTTTTGGCGGGAACTGGTATGATCACTTGTCACTTATTTAGTTTGGTTATAATAACAGCTATCATTCTAGCATTGGTATGGCATCGTTCAAGGCTTTATTTGGTCAGAAATGTCGATCTCCTTTTAGTTGGTTTGAGGTTCGAGAGTTAGGGTTGCTTGTACCTAACTTAGTGTATCAAGCTTTAAAGAAGGTAAAGTTGATCAGAGAGTGATTCTTGACAGCTCAGGGCCACCAGAAAACATATTTAGATGTAAGGCAATGAGACATAGAGTTCAGTGTTGATGATTGGTTCTTTCTGAAGGTTTCACTGATAAAGGGTGTTATGCAATTTGGCAGGAAGGGCAAGCTGAGCCCTCTATATATTTGGTCGTACCATATTATGCGATGAATAGGCAGAGTTGCTTACTAGTTAGAGTTGCCTCTAGTATTAAAGGCAGTTTTTTCGATCTTTCATGTTTTTATGTTATAAAAGTGTATCAGAGATCTAGAACATATAATACCAACAAAGAGATGTTCAGATTTCAAGGAACTATTTTATGATGAAGTCCCTATTGCCATAGTAGACCGTCAAATTAGGTGATTGTGAAAGAAGGTTATTTTTTCATTGAAATAAGGTTATTGTTTCAGTGAAAGTGTTGTGGCAAAATCGTAATATGAAGGAGATCACGTGGGAAGCTGAAGAGGACATGAAGTTCCAATATCCCCGCTTGTTCACTCCTTCAGATGACATTCATAATAGATAGATAGTAGACCCATATTTGAGTACTTGAGGTACGTTAATTAGGTATTATATGAGTTCTTGTGTCATTTCATGTGATGCCATGTACATTATCTTCATTCGAGGGCAAATGTCCCTAAAAGGGGAAGGAAGTAACACCTCGCCCATTTGAACGTTTAAATTGACCAATACTTTTGGGACAAGACTAAGAGCTTAATATTTTAGGGAGGATGTTTTATGAGGTATTTTATTTTCACAATGGTTGTATGTTAATTTTTGAAGTCAAGCAAGTTGCAAAATAAAAGTCAGTAAAAGTTATCATAAATTCTGTTAAGAAATTCTCCAAAACTTTGGGTCAAATGTCTCAAAACTTTTCTCTTAATGTATAAATATTTAGGGGGGGCCTAACCTATAAATCGAAGTCTACGAGTTTAGTTTCCAACTCACTAAACCGTTCTTCTATACTACTTCAGAATAAATATATATTTGCATTTTCCAAAGACTACACAAGTAGGCAAGTCAAGGTGGGCCCCTCTAGCCCCTCAGTTGATTTAGCTTTATAAAATATGATTCTCCTTCATTTTATTTCATAAAATAGACCCAAAAACTACAAAAAATCAGAGCGAGTCCCTAAATCCTTCATGGACTTTGATGCTTTCAATTCAGAAGTTTAACGAAATTTGCTTTACATCACGAGCTCATCATCGTTGTATAGTTTTCTCATCAATTTTGGCTCCGTTTGTTGCAACTTCTAAGAGGCAGTTCATGGACTGTATATTTCTATAGTGTTATCATCCAACTATCTAAAGGTAAGAGTTCCAAATCCTTGACTCATTCTTTATTTGATCTTTAGAATCAATTCCGAGGAGGAACTTATTGTTATCAACATGTTTGTCATGTTTTCTTCTCGTATATGGTTACAGCTCATGGTGGGTTCTTGTAACATCTTATTTAGCTTGGTATTGCAAAGATTTTTGTTGAAGTAATCTTCCTCCTACGACCTTCCTTAGCTATTCCATGTTATAGTATCATTTTATAGATTTTCTAGCCACGAAGTGGTGTTTTGGATACCATGGCTCGGGGCAGCCTCTTTGTCTTATTGACTTGGGTTATTATTGCTATCTATTGATGGTATGTCATGACCCAATTTCTCAGGTCATGATGGCACCTACAATAACACACTAGTAGGTAAGTTAAACCTTAAACCTAGAACAACAGGTAACGGGCTAATAAAAGAACGAGATAAAAGTGGAAGAGCAATATTTAAATATTAAGAACAAGCAGATGAAAAGAGAATATAAATAGAGAGAGAAAACAACATAGATATACAAAAGCTCCCCCAAGACCTGGTATCAGTCAGTACAAGAGTTGCTACAATATAGAGAGATCTAGATAAGTACAATATATATATATATATATATATATATATATATACAGAACCATCTCCAAAGTGCAAAATAAGACTAATCCAAAACAGAATGAGAAGGATCAACTCTGGTCTCCAAGAGCTCACCAAAAGTTTCTAGTCGTCAACTCCGTACGAGAACGGCATCAACAGCGGTAACTTGCACTAAGATATATATCAAGAAAAAGATGCAGAAGTGTAGCATGAGTACCAAAAACCACTTGGTACACAGTAGACATCATAGGCCGACTAGGTTTAAAATAAGATATAAGTATAATAAAAATGAGAATAAATACCTAAGGGCAGTAAAAGAAGGGTCAGAAATAAGTTAAAAGGTCATATCCTAGATAATCAAGGAAAGTATAGGTAAATAACCCAGAAAAATGCAAGTAGTGATCTAGCTAACTAACTCGGGAAGTAGGAAGTAACAATTAAATTATAACCTAACCAGACCCCCATAAGCTCTAAAGGTACAAACAAACAACAAATAAACCTAACCGGACCCCCATAATCCCGAAAGGTACAATCAACATGCAATACTAACTAGCAACATAACCTGATGTGAAATGAATGAGGAAAGTTCCATAACATGTCATATGAGATGGATGCGGTGCAAGATATGGCCAATGTTGAAAGTAAAAACCCCAAAATAGATTCGTAGGCTGCCCCATAGGCTCTCCAAATCATCTCATAGGCCGCCCATAAGCTCAACTACGTATGAAAAAAGTAAAACCTAAACATGTGCTCCTCAGGCATGCAATCATGAGTACTAGTAAAATCACCCAGAAAATGTGTCTCCTCGAGCATGCAAATTTAAATAGTCTATAAAACCGCTTGGAACACGGTTCTCCTGGTCATGCAAGTTTATTAAAAGTCAAAACCAGTAGTAAAGTAGAACAAATCCTTTAGAAATCTGACCATACATAGCAAGGGTGAAAACTCTTTTTAAAGCCGAAAACCAATGTATATCTTCCAACTCATGTCGTGAACCATGTATGCGGATGTGGGAATGCATAAGTGTCGGCCCAGAAATTATGTAAATACAAGTACATACACAAAATAGGGTAACCAACTTTCACGTTAAGATCATACTAACATGGAGTCCATCTGTCCTAGTCAAAGGCTTTGGGCCCACAGTCTCATAACATAAGAAAAAGCATAAATAATGTGATAATAACAATAGCTAGAAGGAGGGAAACTACTCTACTGCGAACTACCACTCCAACCTATACTTAGGATATCTATCTATCACTAATCCCATAATCTAGTCTTAAAAAGATAACAGATGACCTAAAACTAAGGTAAGGTAAACAACTAATAGAATTAAGCTAAGGACGAAGCATACTGACCTGCAATCCATTCAATCCAACACCCATGGCCTTGGGCCCATAATTCACAATAAACAAAAGTACGGGAAATATAAATACAGGGGAGAAGCAATAAAATATAAATATAAAACAAACAGTAATCGTCTACTCAACCGCAAAGTACTCCTCTAATTCCTATGCTAAAGATTTCTAATCTAATCACCCAAGTCATAAGAATCTTAAACTAAGCTAAAGCATTCGACTCTTATCCCAAGGATCCTATGAATACTACAGAAAGACTTACAGAGAACTACAACCTACACTAAGGATTCCCAGGGGAAAAATCTACCCTTAGGCCTCTAAAATGCTATATAGATCATTATACCTAAATGACATATATCAAAGACACGAGGTCCCAACCATAGCAAATTATCATATACATACCTTAAAAGAGAAAAGTCTAAACTTAGTAAGTCGTAACCTACCTGCAAGTTGAACACGCGCTCACTAACCCACTAACCCAAAGCTTTTCTCCTTCGAGAAGCATCTGACTAAGTCACGCTATCAAAATAATAATGTATTGATCAAAACGGAAAGAATGACACCCATATCAATTTTAAGAATTTTGGGCTAGAAATTGGGTCCAAAATTGACCCTCGGGGCCCATCAACAAAATCGGAAAATGAACTCCGCATGTGCATTAACTACGAGGTAAGGGCCACATTCCTCAAATTTGGGGAGAAATGGGAGAGTATTCACACCTCAAATGGTCCAAATTGTTCACTTTAAAGAATGGAGAAATCAAACTATTTCAAGACCTAAATCAAGAATGGAATACAGAATTTAAGGTTAGACGCGCTATAAAATGAGGAGGGGAAGATAATCACCTTGAAATCTCTGGAAATTACCAAGAATCAATGAAGAACCCCTCTAACCGATCTTAGCTTTAAAGGAGAAAATGAATTTGAGTCTTATGAATAAAGAGGAAGAAGTCTTCTAAAATACACAACAATCACCACTCCTGTGGAACTTCCAACACAGTAGTGATACCGCAGGAGCGGAGGAACACTCGTAGGAGAGAACGTTAACAGTGTCCTCTTGCTCTGCAGGAGCAGCCATAAGCCTGTAGTGGTGACCAAATGTCACATGAGCGGAAGCCACTGACATCAGCAGCCTTCACTGGTGTGATTGGCTCTTTGCTGGAGCGGCTGCACAAGCACCAGTTTTATCAGTAGCTTCAACCAAGCTCAAAACACTCGGATGGACCCTCGAGATTCATTCAAAACTCCATGCATACAAACAAACTATGCTACCCTACCAAAAATGGCATCCTGAACATAACAAAATTGATGAAATTCCTAATAGAGATCATTCCAAAAAAAAATAGTCCCACACCTAAGCATTAATTTTAACCAATAACAAACAAAGAGCCCAATATGAGTTTAGAGGCTTCGAGACTTGAACCAATGGTCCCACTAGCCAAAAGTCCATATTCCCGAGCTAACAGTGCTGACATAATTTTTATCTGATCCCATTTACTCTGATTATTGACCAAAGTAAACTCTTTCAACTTTAGGAGTTTCAAAACATGGAAACTTTTCTAAAACAAAAATGAACTGCTCGAGAACCAAAATGTTAGTCCTGACAAGTCATAAATGACCTGTAGCCACTTTGGGGAAGCTTGAAATGCTAAAAATGCACAAAAACAGAAAAAATAGTTGGAGGGTCATTACAAATCCACTATTAAAAGAACTTTTGTCCTCAAAAGTTAAGAAATAGAAAGCACGTGAAGGCTCGATAACGGAAGGATATCAGGTCTGTATGTCAAGCTTGTCTTCTTAAGGATCCTCATCTACTAGACGACACCTCCACAGAACTTTAAATGACTAAAAAACTCTCTAGACCTCAAATACATACCTACCAGAATAGAATAGCAACTAACTCTTCCTCGAAAGCCAAAGCTCCATCTAACTGAACTGACTCCCATTGAGACACGAGAAACTCATCCAGGACGTACCGACACAACACAGACACTGGAAAAACTAGGGTGAATAACCAATGGATAGTAACTGGGCTAACTCCAAAGCTACCTCCCCAACACTCCAACTCATGAACTCTATGATCCACATAACCCTCCTGCCTATACTAAACTGTACGAAGCCTTTCCTGAATCAACCCGCACTCTAACCATGAAACCACATAACAAGTGAGTCACCCAAGAAAACCTCAAGGGAATCAACCAACCAACAAAAAACATGTACCTTCTACCGTACGTCACCTCGAATAAAGTCAACTAAACACTCAAATGGTAACTTTCATTAAATGCAGATTCTACCAAGGACAAAAACCAATCTCACCATCCTCCAAACTCAGTAACACATACCCTCGCATGTTCTCGATAACCCAAATAGTCTGCTCAAACTAACTGTCAGCCTGCAAACAAAAACTGTGCCAAGCCCGACTTAGGCACCCAACTCTCTCTGAATCAAACCCCAAAAACACGATGTAGAAGAAATCTCATGATAAAAAATGACATGAACAAACACCCCACATAGATGAACAATCTCCTAAATATAGATCCGAGTTAGCCTCTCTAAATGGTATAAAGTCTAAACCCTAACTTGTTCCAACTACGAAGACCTAGCCTCCATGCAAACACGCATCTGCCAAACTTTAAAATAACAAGTCAGACTAACCTATTGAATAAGGACTTGATGCCTGAAGCCAAATGTCACCACTTATCTACTAGAATGCCATAACCTCGATACTCATAGTCTCCCAGCTCAAAGCGTCGATCCTGCTACTTTGATATTCAAGCTACCGACTTTGGAAGAATCTTAATATATGATAAACCCTTTGGCCCTCAACTGGGAGAGTCTGAATTGATGCTGAAATCCACAAGGCCTTAAGCTTTAGAAAATTCACCCCACACCCATTGAACCAATAGAAGGGAATAATCATATGAATCAACTCACCTAAATAGTGCCGCAATCGAAGGAAATTTTTGTAAACTGAATGTAGTAACCTGCTAACCCCCAAGGTCTGAAGCCTAACTCTAAATGTTGATCATGTTCCTCTCTACTCCTCTCTTTTAACTCTAATTTCATCGATGAATGCCATAGCAACTGAAACCAAATAAGAGTTAAACACACTCACCAAAATTGCAAATACTCTAGGGACATGTCTCAAACCCAAGGACATACCTAGGACATAACAAGTCCTGAAGGTAATTATTGGAATGCTCTCCACCCTGATCCTCAACTGGCGATAACCTAATCTCAACTCTATCTCAGAAAACATTGGTGCACCCTGCAACTGGCAAAGCACCATCAAAACATGGCATCGGATACTTGTTCTCCATTATTAACTTATTTAGTCACCGATAGTCATCATATGTACACAAGGATCCATCCTCCTTCTTCTCGAAAGAATAAAAGCACCCCACAGAGATACACAAGATATGATGTACCTTTTGCCCAGAAGATCCTAAAGTTGTCTCCATAACTCCCACACTCTGTTTGTATCATCTGATATGGTGAAAAAGAAATAGGTTGAGTGCCCAACCCAACATCAATGTCGTAGCCGAATCACCACCAAGCTAATGACTAGGTAAAATAGTAGAAAAACACCATGGGAACTTGCTAACTATAGAAACTGACAATGTAAAGAATGTCGGTGTAACACCCCGTACACGTATCCATCTATACATGATAAAAAATTTAGAAATTTTCAAAG
This sequence comes from Jaltomata sinuosa, assembly GCA_003996215.1. Lineage (NCBI taxonomy): Eukaryota > Viridiplantae > Streptophyta > Magnoliopsida > Solanales > Solanaceae > Jaltomata > Jaltomata sinuosa. Next base: position 37,495 of record QJPP01005704.1, read on the forward strand.
TTCCAGGGAATACTGGTCCAAATGATGACTCGTCGTTCAAATGATGGGTCCGTCCTTTTGACTCATAGAATGTCTTCAGAGGATTTACATTTTCCCAAGTCCCCTTCAAGAACTACGAGTCAAGTATATGACTCATCATTGGAACGACGAGCCATACTCTTGAGTCATGGTTTGACCAAGTCAGCCCAGCTCCCTGTCAACGATGACTCTATTTAACGACTCGTCATCACTTCTACGGGTCTGTCCTATTGACCCGTAGAAGTGAAGCTGCAACTTGAAATTCCCAGCTTAGTTCTACGACTCCAGACGATGAACCGTCAACCAAACCATAACTCGTAGACTGAGTCATGGTCACTGAAAGTTGACCAATTTCCAACTTTTTCCCAATTAATTCCTAGGGGTATTTTGGTTATTTCCCACCATATTATGTATTAAGTGAAGTTGTTTTGACTACTTTTAGAAGGATTTTCACCCATATTACTCTAAGTCCCTCTTAAGTTCATCATTCTTCACTCAAAGAGGAAAATTGATCTCAATCTCAAGTCTCCAAGCTCCAAGTTAAGTCTCCTAATTCTTTTCCAATCAAGTGGGTAATATTCCACCAAGGTATGTGGGTTTCTAACAATGGGTTCCTTTCATTCTTGTGCCCAAATTCCCCAATTCTTATTTTGAATTATGAAGATATAAAATTAGGGTTTTGATCCAAAAATTGGGAAAAGTTTATGAAATCAGTTTCTATGTTTAAATTCATGGTTTCTTCTTGATTACTCATGATTTAAGTATGATTCTCTTATTGGTTTTAAAGCCCAAGCATGAAAGTTGATTTATAGCATGAAATTATGAAATTGTAGGTTTTCAAGAGAAACTTGGTATGATTAGATATCATGGCCTTTATGTATTTATGAAATTGCATGCCTAATTCTTCAAGTATGAATTTAGAAAGAAAAGAATTTTTTTTTTAATTATGGCTATGCTAAGCTTATGAACTATGATATGAAAGTTGCATGATACCCGATGTGTTTTCATGCTTTATGTATAAGATTTGACATGAGAGTATGCCCTTATGAATAAGATTTGGCATGAGAGTATGCCTTTATGATTATGAGCTACATTTGCATGTTTTGGGAGTAGTATTTAACACCGAGAAGACGGGGTGAGAGTACCCTTAGTCCCATAAACTACGTTGCCAGCGTAGGTCATGATATGATATGATATGTTCCTTAAATGCTTATGAGAGTGGATCCACGTCTTTATGTATGGTTTCCTTGCCTTAGCGGGTCATAGGACAGCTTTGCCAACTAGGGTTATATAGTTTGATATGGTGACTTGTTCCTTGGCAGGGTTCAAAGTCAGCTTTGCTAACTGGGGTTATACAGTTAGATTCCATGTAGCTCACGTGGTCTCATGTTGGTTATAAGAAACTCTCGTATGTTATGTTATCATATTTTCTAAGCTTTATGAACCTTCTTATGAAACATCATCTTGAAGTTGGCTTTTGCCTTATGATTTAGCTTTTCATGTTGATATCTTTTCATGATACTCTACTACGTATGAATTATGTTTAAGTACCCTTTTAAAGCATGTTTTCCTTACTTATGAATCGCTCACATACTTAGTACATTCCATAGTACTAATGCATATTGTGCTGCATCTTTTTATGATGCAAACTCAGGTACCCCTTCTCAGCTTCGTGGCTAGAGTCTCAGGCACTTCCTTAGTCAGTTGTGGTGAGTCCTCATGGTTCGAGGACTAGTTATGCTTTTCCTTATGTTAGCTTTACTTTTATACTCCGATTTAGCTAGGGTCTTGTCCTAGCAACTCTTATGTTATGACTAGAGGCTTTCAGACATAGTTTGTATTCTAGTTCCTCTTTTTGATATTGTATGTTATGTGGCCCTTATAACCTTATTGATGTTTCCTTATTGGGTTTCCATAATATGCTTCTGCTTATCTTTTGTTATGCTTGAGAATGCTATGACCAAGGGTTAGCTTGGGATCCTTCTATTCCCGAGTCCCGTGCTACGTCTAGGGGGTACCCTCGGGGCATGACAGTCGATACTATCCCCACAAACATAAGTAGAATTATGAACACCAATTAACCTACAAGCCACCAAGATTTTTGGAATGACACAACTCACTCCCAAGCACATAGCCACCAATATCTTACCACACTAACTGAAAGGTTCCAGTCATAAGTAAGATAGTGGACTTGGCAGAAACCACCCTAGACTGCTAGACAGTGAGATAACTAAACCAAGCCTACAACTATGGAAAAAACCACCAATTTGGATAGCAAGACCTACCTACACGTCATATCCTAAGAGAGTCACCTCTTGAGGTTGATACACTCGATCGACTAGAAAATAAGATTTTCCAATGGGGTAGCCACACGTATAAGAACCATCAAGACTCACGTAATACATCCAAGCAAGAAGCAAGTAAGCAGATATATAAAAGAATATGTAGACCCACAACAAACAACACAATATTGGCTGATGATAACAAAGATCGTACATATAGTGATAGCATTTGTAGCCTCAACCTCAGGCCTACCTAAAATAGCATCTGAGTGATTGCGTCTTCCATGGCCACCTAAATTGTATAGCTATGAACCACCTCTATTAATCTAAGGACCAGCCCTACTACCCTACGCACCGCCACTAGCCGGTGGCACTAGAACCCTAAGGGATAAAGCCTGCTAACTCTACCACCTAAAATATGTGATCATGGGTCAATCCCTAGAAAAGTGCCCAAACTCACCACACTCAAAGAAACCTCCACCCGATAAATTTTAATAGGAAGATCATGTTGAACTAACCCACCCACTATGGCCTAAATACCAAAAATGCAAACCTCAAAGAGTCTGTCCTGAACCCTGGTTGTTATGCCCATCATGAACTGAATAACCGCCCTTTGAACCCTGTGGTGCCACATAAATTGGCCTAATAGACTGAGAGTAGTGATGTTGACCTCTACCTGAGAACCCTTTACCTCAAGATTGAGGACCACAAAACTGTCCTAATGGTGACACCTCTTCTCGCTGCCTCCATAGGCCTCATGACATAACCCTTCTATAGTTTGCGCATGATCAACCACCAGAAGGAAAGTCACCCCAACTTTCACCAAGTGCTTTGTCGCCAAACAGAGCAGTGAAATCAGCCCTCTAACAAATCTGAAGACTCTGTCATACTCTGTAGGCATAGTCATGGTAGCGTGCGCAGTTATTTCATGAAACCTCGCCTTATATTCTGGGATAGACATAGAACCCTACTTAATATCTACCAACTCATCCCTGACCATAGCACCGCTAGAAGAACCAGGCACTACCCCTGACTGTGAAACACCTTCTAGGAGACTTAGAGCCCTAGCCATGGTGTTTTGAAGAACTTATATGGGCGTAATGTTTATTAGAGGTTGGATTGGCCCCAAATCCTCTGGATAAAGTGGTATACCCTCAATCTCTACTTCCGATGTTGGTGAAAGTGTTATAGCAATAGGTGCAGGAGCCTCATCCTCAACCACTATTGTACTCATCTTAACCGTTTGAGAAGGAATATAACAAGTGATGTTTAGAAGTTGATAGAGTTAAGAACGCATGATAAAGAATTAAAAAGATGGAACTTTTCCTAAGAATTCCCTGTAGCCTCCCGCAGATAGGATACGTATATCGTCGTACCAATTTGCGAGACTCTACTAAACACTTGATCTTGTACTAATGACACTAGTGAACCTAGAGCTTTGATACCACTCTATCACAACCCGATTTCTCAGATCATGATGGCACCTACTATAATCCACAAGTATGTAAGCCAAACCCTTAGATTCTAACAACAAGAAATGGGTTAATAAGAGAATGAGATAAAAGTGGATGAACAATACTTAAATATCAAGAACAAGTAAAAGAAAAGCATATATAAATAGAGAGACAAAATAACAAAGATATACAAAGACTCCCACAAGACCTGGTATCAGTCAGTAAAAGAGTTGCTATAATATACAGAAATCTAGATAAGTATAATGTATATACAGAACCATCTCAAAAGTGCAAAATAAGACTAGTCCAAAATAAAAGGAGAAGGATCAACTCTGGTCATCGAGAGATCGCCATAAATTTTTGATTGGTAACTCTATACGACAACAACATCAACTGTGATAACTCGTACTAAGGTCTGCATCAGGAAAAATATGCAAAAGTTTAGCATAAGTACCAAAACCATGTGGTACATGGTACCCAGTAGGCATCATAAGATGACTAAGCTCAAAATAAGATATAAGTATAATAAAAAAGTGAATAAATACCTAAGGGCAGGAAAAGAAGGGTCAGAAATAGGTTAATAGGTCATATCCTAAATAATCAAGGAAAGTATAGGTAAATAACCGACAAAAATGCAAGTAGAGATCTCTCTAACTAACTCAAGAAGCAGGAAGTAACAATAAAATTATAACCTAAACCCCCCATAAGCCTAGAAGGTACAGACAAACAACAAATAAACCTAACCGAACCCTATAAGCCCAGAAGGTACAATCAACATACAATACTAACAAGCAACCCAACCTGATAAGAAATAAATGTGGAAAGCACCATGACATGCCATATGAGATAGATGTGGTGCAATATGTGGACAATGCTGAAAGTAAAAACTCTAAAACAGATTCACAGGGTTCCCTATAGTCTCCTCAAATCATCTCACAGGCCGCCCATAAGCTCAACTACGTATGCAAAAAGTAAACTCTAGATATGTGCTCCTCGAGCATGCAATCATGAGTACTAGTAAAACCACCTAGAACACGTGTCTCCTTCAGTATGAAAGTATAAATAATCACTAAAACTGCCCAAAACACGGGTCTCCTCAAGCATGCAAGTTTATTAAAAGTAAAAACCAAAGGTAAAGTTAAACAAATCCTTTAGAAATAAAAACATACATAGAAAGGGTGAAAGCCCTCTTTTTAGAGCTGGAAAACCAATATATATCTTCCAGCTCATGCCGTAAATCATGTATGCGAATGTGGGAATGCGTAAGTGTCAGCCCAAAAATTATGTACATACAAGTACATAAACCAAAAGGGGTAACCACCTTCCACGTCAAGATCATACTAACTTGGAGTCCGTCATTAGTAGTCCAAGGGCTCAAGCCCACAGTCTCATAATATAAGAAAAATCATAAATAACATGATAATGACAAAAGAAAGAAGGGGGAAAACTACTCTACCATGAACTACCCCTCCAACCTATATTGAGGATATTTATCTATCACGAATCTCATAATCTAGTCTTAAAAAGATAACAGATGACCTAAAACTAGGTAAGGTAAGCAACTAACACAATTAAGCTAAGGACGAAGCATACTAACCTGGAATGTATCCAACCTAGCACCCACAGCCTTAGGCCCATAATACACAATAAACAAAAGTACGGGAAAAATAAATATGGGGGAGAAGCGATAAAATATAAATATAAAACAAATAGTAACTGTTTACTCTACCGCGAAGTCCTTTTCTAATTCCTATACTAAGGTTTTCTAATCTAATCACCCTAAGTCACACGCGGCCTAAACTAAGCTAAGGCATTCGACTCTAATCCCAAGGATGCTATGAATACTACACCATGACTTATAAAAAACTACAACCTACACTAAGGATTCTCAGGGAAACCTCTACCCTAAGGCCTCTAACAAGCTATAAAGATCATAATACCTAAATGACACGTATCCAGGACATGAGGTCCAACCATAGAAAATTATCATACATATACCTTAAAAGAGCAAATTCTAAAAGTAAGTAAGCCATAACATACATGGAAGCCAAACACGCACTCACAAACTCACTAACCTGAAGCTTTTCTCTTCTAAGAAGCCTCCGACGGCTTCTACTCTATCATAATAATAATATACTCATCAACACAAAAAGAATGACACCCATATCACTTTTAAGAATTTTGTGCCAAAAAATTGGGCCAAAATTTACCCTCAGGTCCCATTGAAAAAATTAGAAAACAAACTCTGTAAGTGCATTCCCTACGAGGTAAGGACTGCATGCCTCAAATTTGGGCAGAAAGGGGAGCAGATTTGGACCTCAAATGATCTAAATTATTCACTTTAAAGAATAGATAAATCAAATAATTTCAAGATCCAAATCAAGAATTGAATACGTAATTTAAGGTAAGATGCGCTATAAAATGAGGAGGGGAAGATAATCACCACGAAATCTATGGAAATTGCCAAGAATCAGTGAAGAACCCCTTTAATCGAGCTTAGCTTTAAAGGAGAAAATAATTTTAAGACTTAGAAATAAAGAGGAAGAAGTCCTATAAATTACACAATGATCGTCGCATCTATGGAACTTCTATCGCAAGAGCAGAGGTCAACAGTTTTCTCTATTTCTACAAGAGCAGCCACGAGCCCGCAGTGGCAACCAAATGCAGGCGCGGCTCTACAAGAGAAGCCAAGCTCCACAGGAGTGGATGTTGCTGACATCAGCATCCTACACTGGTGCGGCTGGCTCTCAGGAGCAGCTTTGAAGGAGCAAGCTCAGCTACGCAGGAGTGGCTAAACCAGCACCAGCTACATTAGTAGCTTCAACTAAGCTCAAAACACTCAAATAGACCCTCGAGATTTATTAAGAATCCCACGCATAAAACAAACAATGCTACCCTACCAAAAATAGGGTCGTAGACTAGATAAAATTTATGAAATTCTTTACGGAGATTGTTTTGATAAAAAATGGGTCCTATACCCAAGCATCTGTTTTCACCAAAAACCAACCACTAGCCCAATACGAGTCCAGAAGCCTTGGGACCCTAACTAAAGGTCCCACTAGCCGAAAGTCTACATTTCAGACCTAACAACAGTGACTAATTTTTCATCCAAGCTGATTTACTCTGAATATTTACCAAAGTCAACTCTTTCAACTTTAAGAGTTCCAAAACATAAAAACTCTTCTAAAACATAAATGAACTGCCCGAGAATTGAATTATCAGTCTTGGAAAGTCATAAATGACTTGTAGCCACTATGATAAAGCTCAAAACATTAAAAATGCACAAAAACAAAGAAAATAACATGGAGGGTCAATACATGGTGTTAAAGTGTTGGAGGGACTGGGTATTGGTGTGATTCTTATTAAAGTAATGTATGATGTTTGTTGGATTGAATAATATGAAGTAGCCTTAAAATAGTGCCTCAGGAGCTCCTCGCTCATTCCAGATATGGTAATCATATTGTTGTTGGATTTAGTTGTTGTTTATTATTTTTATTAGCCTTATTTTATGCTTTGGAGTTGGCTGGTCGCGAGTATGACATTAATTCCTTATCAATTATATATGGCTTGTTTTTACAGCCTTATTGATTGTAGACATTACTTCATTATGATATGTTGGTTGAGCTTCACAATGACACCTTTGAGGCTTTGATTGAAAGGTATAGTAAGGCTTTCTTTTTGTTTTCTTGCATGACTTAAAGGCTTAAGCTTGTTATAGCTTGTATAACGTCGTTATTTGACTATAGCCTTATATCATTGAGTTTGCTTCCACTACATGATATAGTGACTATAAGCAGTACTCTATTTCTTACCTAGTGGCCTAGAAAAGAATGTTATGATTGTATTAAGGTCACCTGTGATAACTTTCTATTATTGTGATGTTTTTATCGTCTGATATAGCCTATGAGCTTGTTTTAGCCTCAGAAGACACTGATACTGTGGGGTTTTGGTGCCTACATTCTGATTACTATACCATGCCATTAGGCCGGGAGGATCGTGCCTATAGTCCAGATAGACCATACCTACAAGACTGGTAGGCTATACCTATGAGGCAATAGTTATATGATATTATCGTGCCTTCAGGCCGGGCAGATTGTGCTTATGGGCTAGGCAAATTGTACCTACAAGATGGGCAGGTTGTACCTATGGGGTAGCACTTACATTGTACCACAAAGCCTCAAAGTTGTATTGATTTATGACATAATGTACATTGAAATAGTTCAGATCCGATTATCACTCGATCCAGGGAAGAGGGACAGTATGGGTATTTAGCGGTTGTTTGTACTCCTTAGGACTTATAGTGGTTGTTTGCTATTTGTACCTGTCGAGCTTATGGGGGCCAGGTTAGGTTATTTTTTGCTACATTCTTTAAATGGTATCTTGTTGCAGAAAGGTAAGGTATTGTACTTCTATTTTAGTCATGCCCTTTTGTTCAATTCTTACACTTCAATTTCAGTTTTTATTTTACCTTACATGTTCGGTACATTATTTCATACAGATTCCCATTGCCTAGGGGTGCTGCATTCATACTTGCATGTCCTGAGCAATGACTAGACAGACCTGCTAGGTATCATAGCCAAGCTTTCAGTGGGTTGGTTGACTCCTTTCCTTTCAGGGGTCGCCAGAGTCTCAAAGGTTTGCCTTTTGCTGTTTATAGCTTTTGAGTAGATTGGGGCCTTGTCCCACCAATTATGGTATTCATAAAGGCTTGTAGACAAGTTTATTGGGTTGCATAGCTATGATGGTAGCCATTTTAACCTTGTATATTTATTAGTTGTAGCTTGTTAGCCAGTTGGGCCTTCTTATTGTTGTGTTTGTAGTTTAGCGGCTCATTGGCCTAGTTTACACTATATATACATGTTTTTAGTTTTTGTATAAATATCATAGTGGCCTCGATAACCCGCATAGCATTTATGATTTCCTAGATATTATAGCGGCCTCGACGACCCAAACAAGACTTATGTGCAACCTGCTTATTGCTTTATATGAACTGTTGGGAGGAGTTGTTTCTTTCTAGAGCTGTCGACATGGGCCTTGCTGGCCGAGGTTGATCTTTAAGCTAAGGTATACTTATTTATTTTCTTGATTGTGTGTGGCCACTATGCTCTATTAGTAAATAGTTCAGCAAGGTCAGCTTTTGCTTATGTTTTGGGATCAGGTTCCAATTGTGCCCCAAGTTTTGGGCATGACCTCAACCATTATTTTTTTTGAAAATTGTTAGCTTTCAGATTTGTTTTAACGGGTGACAAGACGGACCATTTTTAGGGTTTTGGGTTTTGGAAAAATGGTCCATCAAATCAACCATTAATATCTTGGAGGAAATAAATTTCCCACTGTCTCAAGATTACAGATGGATTTATGGACCCTTTTTTTTAAGAATGTACCACATTTTCATCTGTTTAATTTGGGTTGACCAAACTGTGCATTGGTTTATTTCTTTGATTTTGTAGAATAATACTGTGTACTAACTATTCTGCCCCCGCAGGTACCATGCAACAAAAGTTGCAATCCAGAAGGTGTGGAGGCAACCCACCCAAAAGGAAAGAGGCAGCTAGATCGATGTTGAGAATCAGGAATTATTCGGAAGATGAGGAGGACAAACAAGGACAAGTCAGCAGCGTGACTCTAAACATGCGGAGCTAAGTCGATCGGAAGACTTAAAAATTCCAGAGCTAAAAGGAGACGTTGGGAAACTCCTTAAAACCCATAACGATTTGTTAAATACAGCTGCAGGTACAAGCAAGGCTGTAGAAAACAAAATAGCTAGCACAAAACTATTTACAAATACCAATTTGAACAAGGTATTTGAAAAGCCATTTACACAAAAAAGATAACCCATTGAGATATCAAGTGTTACACCTCAGATATCCACATATGCAAATAGCCTCCATAAAGAAAAGAAGATATACAACCATATCATCCAAACTTATATTGAAAATATCCACAAAATACAAACCTTCCTAAACCTCAAACCGAGATCTACCACCACCACCGAAAAAACACAAGACTATTTAACACAAAAGCTACAAGGATACAACCGGCTGATAGCACAGCCAAAAACAAATCCAAACCTAGTTAAAACTTGTTATAACTATGGATTACTTAGCACCGTATATACCTACGATGGCGAGGAGATAAGTGGAATTCTAGAACTCCACAAAGCTTTCATTACATACAAAAGAATTACAAAGGGAAATTTATTTTTTATAAAATTTTATACTGCACCAGCAGAAATATTATATGATGAAATAAAACCCCTAATTCAGGTAGTAAAAATAGGCCTGACTAGGGAGATGATTATACCAGATGATATATCGCCACAGGTAGAGATACTAAAAGTTGAGATACCAAATTTTTATGCAAACAAGAGGATAATTGGTATATCAACTATTATCCAAGAATTAGCTACAAATTATCTACAAGGTAATGCCATCTGGAGCTATTATTCCAGAGACCATCTAATGATCTATGCTAATTCAAGGGAATTACGTCAAGCAGATATGGATGAAGTCCAGAAATGGATTTTATCTTTATTAAAGCCAGAACTAAAGCCAACAACTAGAGCCTTGAAAGAAGGGTTCATCTCAGAAGAACTATTAATCAGATATTGCAAGCTAATTGGTCATAAATATCCAGACCATATATGTTCCAAATGCAAAGGAGAAGATAACGTTATTCCAGATGTTCAGCTTGAATAAATGGATTAACAGAAGAAGACAGCTTGCAGATACTGAAGATATCTACAAAGAAGATATGAACAAAAAAGCTATGTCATTGTAATAATGTAAAGTTATGTAGATAAAAGTCGTGTCGGCCAAAATAAACGGCCAATATATTAGACAGATGTAAAGTAATGTAAAGTATAAAGTAAAGTCTTTTGTTTTTATATAGAAAGTAAGATAGGAGTCATATTCATGAACAGTAAAGGTCGTTCATGAATAGAAAAGGCCACTAACTATTCATGAACAGTAAAGGTCATCCATGAATAGCAAAGGCCAATACTATGTAATATCCGACTTCTATAAAAGGAGCCTGGAGACATAAATAAAAATCATCACTTACTCAATCCCTTTCTCTCCACTTCTCTCTCTATTACATATAATTTCTCAATTCCGCAAGTTTGGTATCAGAGCTAGATAGAAAAATATAACAACCATGGACAAAGCTAACTCCGATGAGAAAACTACCGTACAGGTATACCGATATACTTATGTTGCTATATACTGTCATATGAATATGCGTAGCTAAACTTATATATTCCTGATAATCATAATTATGGTAGAATAAATTTTATATTAGTTACTATATATTGGAATTATTCATAGCATGTTACATAGTTTGCTAGCAAATGGGAAAGGAGAGAAAACTTCTAAGAACAGTACTATCATGAGAGGGAAACCGTTGAGGCAAGAAGCCGTGTTAGAGAGTACCAAAAGTATGAGAAATATTGTTTAAAGAAGAAGAGTATCATGCCGAGTACAATGCTAGTAGTGACGAATAAACATGATCTAGAATAATCCAGTCTATAGTAAGCTTATATAAAAAGTATCCTATCATAAAATATGATTAAAGGGATTATTTTGATAAAAAGCATCATAACATGACTAGTTTACATAATGAAGCGATAAATAATTATAAAACATTAGTTTTATATGCACTAAAAGACATAAGGATAGTAGAATTAAAAAGAATTATATGGGAAAAAATATTTGATAAAATAGACGAATTATTAGAACAGCAATGGTATGAGATAGATCTAAACAATTTAAATATAGATAACGATTGGGAAATATATTCAGATCTAGAAATAGTATATTCAGACTAATGATTAATTACGAATATTTAAGTTACTGGAAAGAAACTGTAGAAGACATAAATTTATTAAATAACTTAATAAAAAATAATATAGAAAAATACCAAAAAACCCAAGATATAGAATATCTTGAATATATTATGGAAAGTGTAAAAGAAATACAAAGATTGATTCCTTTAAAAAAGGAATATTATAATAAGGCATTTAATGAATAAGTACGAGGAAGAACTAACAAAAATAATTGAACAAAAAAGACGAGAAATTACACATAGAGAACAAAGACTTAGTGAAAATATATTTGCAGGAGTATGCCACAAATCGATATTAGCACAAAGAAAGGAAATATTCTATCTATACATAGAACTACAAAAATTAACATATAAATTACAACACAAATTATAAATGAATAAGGAAGAATATGTGATAGAAGAAAAAACCTTCGAAAACCTAGAAGGAATAAAAATAAAAATAGTACTTTCTAATCCAGGAAGAAGATATAAGAAAATAGGAGAAACTTTAAACCTAATGCTAGAAAGAGAATCAGCTAAATTAGAAGATAGCTTAGCAGCTATGGTAAGAGTAATGAAAGAAAACGAAGAGATAGACAGAAAGAATGAAATAAATAAAATAAGACAAGAAGCAAAAATAGAAGTACAGAAAATAGAAAGTATTAAAAATACAAAAATATTAGAATTAGAAAAGGAACTAGCAATGTTAAAGGAAATATATGAAAAAAGACAAAAAGAAAAAGAAGAAAAAGAACAACAAGAAAAATTATAAAATGAAATAAGATCATTTAAAGAAAAATTACAACTAAAAGAAGATAACGAAGAGCATAATTTACCAGAATTAAGAATAGATGAAATAAATGAAACTAATGAAGAACAAAATTCAGAAGCAAGTGAAACATATACTGAATTATTAAAAGATATGGAATATGATGGAAATATAGAAATAAACATGAGTAAAGTAGAAGAAAAACCTAGTACATCAGGAAAAAGAGACCCTAAACCAGGCCCAAAATACTATACAAAAAGTTATGAAAACTCGGATAGACAGGAAAGTATATGGAAAAAACGATATAATGAAAAATGGACACCAACTCCACCAATAGAACAATATAACTTCTTAGATCTAGATTGTGTGACAGACACAAATAAAGTTATCCAATTATGGATGGGATATATAGCAAAACAATTAGTAGATAACAAAATACAAATGACAGAAACACCAGGATACATAGAAAGAACATTAATAGGAACAGTAAAACTATGGTTATTAAATTTAACAGAAGAATGTATAAAAACATTAAGAAATAATAAAAACATAAATGGCGAAGCAGCAACAACATCAATAGAGATACTACAAAAATATGAAACAGCAATAAGGAATGAATTTAGTAGTATGATGACAGAATATGAAGAACAAAATAAAGAAAAAGTCATAAATAGAAATTTAATGATAAAATTAGAAATATGCAACATGTGTTATATAGACGAGTATACATGTGCATTTAAAGAATATTATTATAAAGGATCATATAATACAGAAGAAAGTAGGGAAATCAGACAGTTATATTTTACAAAATTACCTGAACCATTTAGTTCAAAAATAATAAAAAATTGGAAAGAAGCAGGATTGACAGATACATTAGGAGCTAGAATAAAATATTTACACCACTGGTATTCTAATACTTGTGAAGAATATAGAGAAAAACTACAAATATAGAAAACTCTAATAAAAAATCTAGTATGTTGTAACAATAAAGTAGCACCTAAATTCGGGTGTAAAGATGAAATTAATTATTACAAAAACCCATACTCTAGAAATAAGAGATATAAAAGATATAAATCTAAATATAGAAATATAAACCCAAAAAGGAAATATTATGTAAAAACTATAAAACAAAAAGACCATATAGACCAAAACGAAAGCTAACAGAATGTACATGCTATAACTGCGGTAAACTAGGACATATAGCAAAAAATTTTAAATTACCAAGAAACCCACAAAGAAAACAAATATCAGAAATAATATTCGAAGAAAACGAAAAATATACACAAATAGAATACATAGACTATGAACTAAATAGCGATGATAGTGTATATGAAATACCAGAGGAAGAAGCAGAAAGAGAAATAGGTAATGACTGAAAAAGAAATACAAATAATAAGTAAAGAAGAATATCTAGATGGAGAATCTACGGATCAAAAGATAATATTTGATTATAAAATATTTGATCAAATAAAAGGAAAAGAATTAGACTTAAGTGTAGATAAAATATTTAGTATACCAATTATTAGAAAATTATTCAAAAGACAGAAAGAGGAATACTACGTAGTAAGTCAAAAGGAACATATAATAGATTGTAAATATACACAAGGAAAAGCAAGAATACCCCTAATAAGTAGAAGAATCATAAATAAAGAAATACAAGATTTAAAAGCAAGAGATCCAATAAAATACGTACATCTAGGTGGAACAGAAATATTAATAAAAGCTTGTTTTAGGGAAGGAATATATACACCAATAGAAATATATTTAGCAGACGATAGAATAATAGAACCTATAGAAAAAAGCATAATAAGCGCAGTTAAAGGAAATTTAATATACCAAAAGTTTAAATTTATAATAAGTGCTAATTATTCAGTAGCAGTATCAGATAAAAATATAGATAAATCTCTAGTATTATATTGGAAAATGTCAGGAATAGAACTAGCCCCAGGCAGTAAAATATTTACAGCAAGATGTAAAAATTTGTATGTATTAACTACTAAACATAAAATAACAGCAAAAAATAAAATAAATAGGATAAAAATAGAAAACCCCTTTGAAAAGATAGTTACTCTGATAGACAAAAATGACTATAGTTATAAAGAAACAGATTTTGATGAAGATTTAGAAATAGTGAAAGAAAGGTTAAGTACATCTAAGAGAATAAACTATGAACCAAGATTAAGCATATCAAGTAGCAGAAGATATGAAAGCACAAGTATAAATTACGAACCAGAAATACAAGAATCATCTACAAGACTGATAAAACATCAAAAAGAGGAACTAAAACAATACTATATAAGGGGAATAATAAATCAACAAAAATGTTTAATATTAATAGATATAGGACAAGAAGAAAATAACATAACAAAAGAATTAGCTATGGGAGATAAGATAAAAGTAAAAAAACCAGTCATGTCCAGACCTACCAAAAACGTTAGTAAATACTAAAGAAATAGCAAGAAAGGAAATAATTATAGGAGGAATACCAATAAAATAAAATTTTGAAATAGACCAAGAAAAAAATATAATATTAGGAATAAAATGGTTCGAAAAAATGAAGTCATATAGCATAGAAAATAAACAATTAATAATAACTTATGATAATAAGAAAATAATAATAAAAAGAGTTTAAAAGAAAGAAACTATGAAATGAAAATATATATATTAGCAAAAATAATAGTAGAAGGATATAATAATAGATATTATACACCAATGATACATACAGGAGCAGAAGCCAATATATTTAAATATAATTGCTTACCAGAAAAAAATGGGAAAAGCTAAAAACACCAATAGTAGTAACAGGATTTAACAATGAAGGGAGTATGATTACACATAAAGCAAAAAATATATAAAAATACAAATATGGGACAAAATACTAACAATAGGAGAAGTATATAATTACCAACTAACAACAAAAGATATGTTATTAGGAATTCCTTTTTTAGAAAACCTATATCCACATACAATAACAAAAACACATTGGTGGTTTACAACACCATGTAACAACAAAGTAGGAGCAAAAAGAGTTAATAACAAAAATAGAAAGACAACAGAATGGATAAAAGGAAGTGAAAAAATAAATCAAAAATTAGAAAATATAAACCAATTAGATCATAAAATAGAATTAATCATATTTTCAATAGACAAAATAAAAACAATACAAGATAAATTAGAAACACTGTATAGTGAAGAACCATTAAAAGGATGGGAAAACCACAAAACAAAAGTTAAAATAGAACTAATGGAGGAAAATAGTATTATAACCCAAAAACCTTTAAGATATAATTTCAATGATTTAGAAGAATTTAAGATGCATATTAATGAATTACTAAAAAAGAACTATATACAAGAAAGTAATAGTAAACATTCTAGCCCAGCGTTTATAGTAAATAAACATAGTGAACAAAAAAGAAGAAAAACTAGGATGGTCATAGACTATAGAAATTTAAATGCAAAAACCAAAACATATAACTACTCAATACCGAATAAAATATTAAAAATAAGACAAATACAAGGATATAACTATTTTAGTAATTTTGACTGTAAATCAGGATTTTACCACCTAAAACTAGAAGATGAATCTAAAAAATTAACAGCTTTTACAGTACCACAAGGATTCTATGAATGGAACGTATTACCATTTGGATATAAAAATGCACCAGATAGATATCAACACTTTATGGATAACTACTTTAACCAGCTAGAAAATTGTATAGTCTATATAGACGATATATTACTATACTCCAGAACACAAGAAGAACATATAAGATTATTAGAAAAATTTATACATATTATAGAAATTTCAGGAATTAGTTTAAGGAAAGAGAAAGCAGAAATAATGAAAAACCAAATAGAATTCCTAGGAATACAAATAGATAAAAACTGGATAAAAATGCAAATGCATATAGTACAAAAAATAATTGAATTAGATGAAATGCTCGACACAAAAAAGAAACTACAATCCTTTTTAGGATTAGTTAACCAAGTACGAGAATATATACCTAAGCTAGCAGAAAATTTAAAGCCATTACAGAAAAAATTAAAAAAGGACGTAGAATACCATTTTGATGACACAGATAAAACCCATATAAGGAAAATTAAAAATATGTGTAAACAGCTACCAAAACTATATTTTCCAGATGAAAATAAACAATTCACATACATAGTAGAAACAGACTCTAGCGATCATAGCTACGGCGGAGTATTAAAATATAAATATGAAAATGAAAAAATAGAACACCATTGTAGATATTACTCAGGATCATATACAGAACCACAAATAAAATGGGAAATAAATAGGAAAGAACTATTTGCATTATATAAATGTTTGTTAAACTTCGAACCATACATAGTTTATAATAAATTTCTTGTAAGAACAGATAATACACAAGTTAAATGGTGGCTTACAAGGAAAATACAAGATTCAGTTACTACAAAAGAAATAAGGAGACTTGTGCTCAATATACAAAACTTTACATTTACAATTGAGGTAATTTCAACTGACAAGAATGCAATTGCAGATTACTTATCAAGACAAAAGTACCAAGACGGAGGATAATACTCCAGATATACTCTCAATCCTTACTATGCTTTCCCTGAAAGTGGACAGTATAGGTACGAGATTACAAAAGATAGAGCTAAGTCAGCAGCATGACTCTAAACATGCGGAGCTAAGTCGATCGGAAGACTTAAAAATTCCAGAGCTAAAAGGAGACGTTGGGAAACTCCTTAAAACCCATAACAATTTGTTAAATACAGCTGCAGGTACAAGCAAGACTGCAGAAAACAAAATAGCTAGCACAAAACCATTTACAAATACCAATTTGAACAAGGTATTTGAAAAGCCATTTACACAAAAAAGACAACCCATTGAGATATCAAGTGTTACACCCCAGATATCCACATATGCAAATAGCCTCCATAAAGAAAAGAAGATATACAACCATATCACCCAAACTTATATTGAAAATATCCACAAAATACAAACCTTCCTAAACCTCAAACCGAGATCTACCACCACCACCGAAAAAACACAAGACTATTTAACACAAAAGATACAAGGATACAACCGGCTGATAGCACAGCCAAAAACAAATCCAAACCTAGTTAAAACTTTTTATAACTATGGATTACTTAGCACCGTATATACCTACGATGGCGAGGAGATAAGTGGAATTCCAGAACTCCACAAAGCTTTCATTACATACAAAAGAATTACAAAGGGAAATTTATTTTTTATAAAATTTTATACTGCACCAGCAGAAATATTATATGATGAAATAAAACCCCTAATTCATGTAGTAAAATAGGCCTGACTAGGGAGATGATTATACCACAAGATATATCGCCACAGGCAGAGATACTAAAAGTTGAGATACCAAATTTTTATGCAAACAAGAGGATAATTGGTATATCAACTATTATCCAAGAATTAGCTACAAATTATCTACAAGGTAATGCCATCTGGAGCTATTATTCCAGAGACCATCTAATGATCTATGCTAATTCAAGGGAATTACGTCAAGCAGATATGGATGAAGTCCAGAAATGAATTTTATCTTTATTAAAGCCAGAACTAAAGCCAACAACTAGAGCCTTGAAAGAAGGGTTCATCTCAGAAGAACTATTAATCAGATATTGCAAGCTAATTGGTCATAAATATCCAGACCATATATGTTCCAAATGCAAAGGAGAAGATAACGTTATTCTAGATGTTCAGCTTGAATAAATGGATTAACAGAAGAAGACAGCTTGCAGATACTGAAGATATCTACAAAGAAGATATGAACAAAACAGCTATGTCATTGTAATAATGTAAAGTTATGTAGATAAAAGTCATGTCGGCCAAAATAAACGGCCAATATATTAGACAGATGTAAAGTAATGTAAAGTATAAAGTAAAGTCTTTTGTTTTTATATGGAAAGTAAGATAGGAGTAATATTCATGAACAGTAAAGGTCGTTCATGGATAGTAAAGGTCACTAACTATTCATGAACAGTAAAGGTCGTCCATGAATAGCAAAGGCCAATACTATGTAATATCCGACTTCTATAAAAGGAGCCTGGAGACATAAATAAAAATCATCACTTACTCAATCCCTTTCTCTCTACTTCTCTCTCTATTACATATAATTTCTCAATTCCGCAAGTTTGTGTAGATAATTTGTAGCTAATTCTTGGATAATAGTTGATATACCAATTATCCTCTTGTTTGCATAAAAATTTGGTATCTCAACTTTTAGTATCTCTGCCTGTGGCGATATATCTTCTGGTATAATCATCTCCCTAGTCAGGCCTATTTTTACTACCTGAATTAGGGGTTTTATTTTATCATATAATATTTCTGCTGGTGCAGTATAAAATTTTATAAAAAATAAATTTCCCTTTGTAATTCTTTTGTATGTAATGAAAGCTTTGTGGAGTTCTGGAATTCCACTTATCTCCTCGCCATCGTAGGTATATACGGTGCTAAGTAATCCATAGTTATAACAAGTTTTAACTAGGTTTGGATTTGTTTTTGGCTGTGCTATCAGCCGGTCGTATTCTTGTAGCTTTTGTGTTAAATAGTCTTGTGTTTTTTCGGTGGTGGTGGTAGATCTCGGTTTGAGGTTTAGGAAGGTTTGTATTTTGTGGATATTTTCAATATAAGTTTGGGTGATATGGTTGTATATCTTCTTTTCTTTATGGAGGCTGTTTGCATATGTGGATATTTGGGGTGTAACACTTGATATCTCAATGGGTTGTCTTTTTTGTGTAAATGGCTTTTCAAATACCTTGTTCAGATTGGTATTTGTAAATGGTTTTATGCTAGCTGTTTTGCTTTCTGCAGCCTTGCTTGTACCTGCAGCTGTATTTAACAAATCGTTATGGGTTTTAAGGAGTTTTCCAACGTCTCCTTTTAGCTCTGGAATTTTTAAGTCTTCCGATCGACTTAGCTCCGCATGTTTAGAGTCATGCTGCTGACTTAGCTCTATCTTTTGTAATCTCGTACCTATATTGTCCACTTTCAGGGAAAGTGTAGTAAGGATTGAGAGTATATCTGGAGTATTATCCTCCGTCTGGGTACTTTTGTCTTGATAAGTAATCTGCAATTGCATTCTTGTCAGTTGAAATTACTTCAATTGTAAATGTAAGTTTTGTATATTGAGACAAGTCTCCTTATTTCTTTTGTAGTAACTGAATCTTGTATTTTCCTTGTAAGCCACCATTTAACTTGTGTATTATCTGTTCTTACAAGAAATTTATTATAAACTATGTATGGTTCGAAGTTTAACAAACATTTATATAATGCAAATAGTTCTTTCCTATTTATTTCCCATTTTATTTGTGGTTCTGTATATGATCCTGAGTAATATCTACAATGGTGTTCTATTTTTTCATTTTCATATTTATATTTTAGTACTCCGTCGTAGCTATGATCGCTAGAGTCTGTTTCTACTATGTATGTGAATTGTTTATTTTCGTCTGGAAAATATAATTTTGGTAGCTGTTTACACATATTTTTAATTTTTCTTATATGGGTTTTATCTGTGTCATCAAAATGGTATTCTACGTCCTTTTTTAATTTTTTCTGTAATGGCTTTAAATTTTCTGCTAACTTAGGTGTATATTCTCGTACTTGGTTAACTAATCCTAAAAAGGATTGTAGTTTCTTTTTTGTGTCGAGCATTTCGTCTAATTCAATTATTTTTTGTACTATATGCGTTTGCATTTTTATCCAGTTTTTATCTATTTGTATTCCTAGGAATTCTATTTGGTTTTTCATTATTTCTGCTTTCTCTTTGCTTAAACTAATTCCTGAAATTTCTATAATATGTATAAATTTTTCTAATAATCTTATATGTTCTTCTTGTGTTCTAGAGTATAGTAATATATCGTCTATATAGACTATACAATTTTCTAGCTGGTTAAAATAGTTATCCATAAAGTGTTGATATCTACCTGGTGCATTTTTATATCCAAATGGTAATACGTTCCATTCATAGAATCCTTGTGGTACTGTAAAAGCTGTTAATTTTTAGATTCATCTTCTAGTTTTAGGTGGTAAAATCCTGATTTACAGTCAAATTTACTAAAATAATTATATCCTTGTATTTGTCTTATTTTTAATATTTTATTTGGTATTGGGTAGTTATATGTTTTGGTTTTTGCATTTAAATTTCTATAGTCTATGACCATCCTAGTTTTTCTTCTTTTTTGTTCACTATGTTTATTTACTATGAATGCTGGGCTAGAATGTTTACTATTACTTTCTTGTATATAGTTATTTTCTAGTAATTCATTAATATGCATCTTAAATTCTTCTAAATCATTGAAACTATATCTTAAAGGTTTTTGGGTTATAATACTATTTTCCTCCATTAGTTCTATTTTAACTTTTGTTATGTGGTTTTCCCATCCTTTTAATGGTTCTTCACTATACAGTGTTTCTAATTTATCTTGTATTATTTTTATTTTGCCTATTGAGAATATTATTAATTCTATTTTATGATCTAATTGGTTTATATTTTCTAATTTTTTATTTATTTTTTCACTTCCTTTTATCCATTCTGTTGTCTTTCTATTTTTGTTATTAACTCTTTTTGCTCCTACTTTGTTGTTACATGGTGTTGTAAACCACCAATGTATTTTTGTTATTGTATGTGGATATAGGTTTTCTAAAAAAGGCATTCCTAATAACATATCTTTTGTTGTTAGTTCGTAATTATATACTTCTCCTATTGTTAGTATTTTGTCCCATATTTGTATTTTTATATTTTTTGCTTTATGTGTAATCATACTCCCTTCATTGTTAAATCATGTTACTACTATTGGTGTTTTTAGCTTTTCCCATTTTTTTCTGGTAAGCAATTATATTTAAATATATTGGCTTCTGCTCCTGTATCTATCATTGGTGTATAATATCTATTATTATATCCTTCTACTATTATTTTTGCTAATATATATATTTTCATTTCATAGTTTCTTTCTTTTAAACTCTTTTTATTATTATTTTCTTATTATCATGAGTTCTTATTAATTGTTTATTTTCTATGCTATATGGCTTCATTTTTTCTAACCATTTTATTCCTAATATTATATTTTTTTCTTGGTGTATTTCAAATTTTATTTTTATTGGTATTCCTCCTATAATTATTTCCTTTTTTACTATTTCTTTAGTATTTACTAACGTTTTTGGTAGGTCTGGACATGACTGGTTTTTTACTGTTATCTTATCTCCCATAGCTAATTCTTTTGTTATGTTATTTTCTTCTTGTCCTATATCTATTAATATTAAATATTTTTGTTGATTTATTATTCCCGTTATATAGTATTGTTTTAGTTCCTCTTTTTGATGTTGTATCAGTCTTGTAGATGATTCTTGTATTTCTGGTTCGTAATTTATAATTGTGCTTTCATATCTTCTGCTACTTGATATGCTTAATCTTGGTTCATAGTTTATTCTCTTAGATGTACTTAACCTTTCTTTCACTATTTCTAAATCTTCGTCAAAATCTATTTCTTTATAACTATAGTCATTTTTGTCTATCAGAGTAACTATCTTTTCAAAGGGGTTTTCTATTTTTATCCTATTTATTTTATTTTTTGCTGTTATTTTATGTTTAGTAGTTAATACATACAAATTTTTACATCTTGCTGTAAATATTTTACTGCCTGGGGCTAGTTCTATTCCTGACATTTTCCAATATAATACTAGAGATTTATCTATATTTTTATCTGATACTGCTACTGAATAGTTAGCACTTATTATAAATTTAAACTTTTGGTATATTAAATTTCCCTTAACTACGCTTATTATGCTTTTTTCTATAGGTTCTATTATTCTATCGTCTGCTAAATATATTTCTATTCGTGTATCTATTCCTTCTCTAGAACAAGCTTTTATTAATATTTCTGTTCCTCCCATATGTACGTATTTTATTGGATCTCTTACCTTTAGATTTTGTATTTCTTTATTTATGATCCTCCTGCTTATCAAGGGGATTTTAGCTTTTCCTTGTATATATTTGCAATCTATTACATGTTCTTTCTGGCTTACTACGTAGTATTCTTCTTTCTGTCTTTTGAATAAATTTCTAATAATTGGTATACTAAATATTTTATCTACACTTAAGTCCAATTCTTTTCCTTTTATTTGGTCAAATATGTTATAATCGAATATTATCTTTTGATCCGTAAATTCTTCATCAAGATATTCTTCTTTGTTTATTATTTGTATCTCTTTTTCAGTCATTTATCTGTTCTGATTTAATACTTAATTCATTTTCTTCTTCTTCTTCTGATATTTCATATATACTATCATTGCTGTCTAGTTCATAGTCTATGTATTCTGTTTGCGTATATTTTTCGTTTTCTTCTAATATTATTTCTGATATTTGTTTTCTCTGTGGATTTTTTGGTAATCTACAATTTTAGCTATATGTCCTAGTTTTCCGCAGTTATAGCATGTACATTCTGTTAGCTTTCGCTTTGGTCTATATGGTCTTTTTGTTTTATAGTTTTTTACATAATATTTTCTCTTTGGGTTTATATATCTATATTTAGATTTATATTTTTTATATCTCTTATTTCTAGAGTATGGATTTTTATAATAATTAATTTTATCTTTACACCCGAATTTTGGTGCTACTTTATTATTACAACATACTAGATTTTTTATTAGAGTTTTCTCTATTTGTAGTTTTTCTCTATATTCTTCACAAGTATTAGAATACCAGTGGTGTAAATATTTTATTCTAGCTCCTAATGTATCTGTCAGTCCTGCTTCTTTCCAATTTTTTATTATTTTTGAACTAAATGGTTCAGGTAATTTTGTAAAATATAACTGTCTGATTTCCCTACTTTCTTCTGTATTATATGATCCTTTATAATAATATTCTTTAAATGCACATGTATACTCGTCTATATAACACATGTTGCATATTTCTAATTTTATCATTAAATTTCTATTTATGACTTTTTCTTTATTTTGTTCTTCATATTCTGTCATCGTACTACTAAATTCATTCCTTATTGTTGTTTCATATTTTTGTAGTATCTCTATTGATGTTGTTGCTGCTTCGCCATTTATGTTTTTATTATTTCTTAATGTTTTTATACTTTCTTCTGTTAAATTTAATAACCATAGTTTTACTGTTCCTATTAATGTTCTTTCTATGTATCCTGGTGTTTCTGTCATTTGTATTTTGTTGTCTACTAATTGTTTTGCTATATATCCCATCCATAATTGGATAACTTTATTTGTGTCTGTCACACAATCTAGATCTAAGAAGTTATATTGTTCTATTAGTGGAGTTGGTGTCCATTTTTCATTATATCATTTTTTTCCATATACTTTCCTGTCTATCCGAGTTTTCATAACTTCTTGTATAGTATTTTGGATCTGGACCTGGTTTAGGGTCTCTTTTTCCTGATGTACTAGGTTTTTCTTCTACTTTACTCATGTTTATTTCTATGTTTTCATCATTTTCTATATCTTTTAATAATTCAGTGTATGTTTCACTTGCTTCTGAATTTTGTTCTTCATTAATTTCATTTATTTCATCTATTCTTAATTCTGGTAAATTATGCTCTTCGTTATTTTCTTTTAGTTGTAATTTTTCTTTAAATGATCTTATTTCATTTTGTAATTTTTCTTGTTGTTCTTTTTCTTCTTTTTCTTTTTGTCTTTTTTCATATATTTCTTTTAACATTGCTAGTTCCTTTTTTAATTCTAATATTTTTGTATTTTTAATACTTTCTATTTTCTGTACTTCTATTTTTGCTTCTTGTCTTATTTTATTTATTTCATTCTTTCTGTCTATCTCTTCGTTTTCTTTCATTACTCTTACCATAGCTGCTAAGCTATCTTCTAATTTAGCTGATTCTCTTTCTAGCATTAGGTTTAAAGTTTCTCCTATTTTCTCATATCTTCTTCCTAGATTAGAAAGTACTATTTTTATTTTTATTCCTTCTAGGTTTTCGAAGGTTTTTTCTTCTATCACATATTCTTCCTTATTCATTTATAATTTGTTTTGTAATTTGTATGTTAGTTTTTGTAATTCTATGTATAGGTAGAATATCTCCTTTCTTTGTGCCAATATTGATTTATGGCATACTCCTGCAAATATATTTTCACTAAGTCTTTGTTCTCTATGTGTAATTTCTTCTCTTTTTTGTTTAATCATTTCTGTTAGTTCTTCCTCGTATTTATTCATTAAATATTTTATTATAATATTCCTTTTTTAAAGGAATAAGTCTTTGTATTTCTTTTACACTGTTCATAATATATTCAAGATATTTTATATCTTGGGTTCTTTGATATTCTTCTATATTATTTTTTATTAAGTTATTTAATAAATTTATGTCTTCTACAGTTTCCTTCCAGTAGCTTAAATATTCGTAATTAATCATTAGTCTGAATATACTATTTCTAGATCTGAATATATTTCCCAATCGTTATCTATATTTAAATGTCACGACCCAATTTCTCGGTCATGATGACACCTACAACCCCCGGTAGGTGAACCAATCCCCGTAGCCCAGAACAGTTAGTAATGGGCTACTATCTAGCAATAAGGGAACAAGACGAATAAAATAGATAACAGGGATATAAATATATACATATGCGGAAATTAAATCAAACCCCAAGTCCTGGTATCATAGTACAGAGCCAAAACTACATACATGGAGTGAAAACTATCAAAAAGAATATATATAGATGTCTCTGAATGGTAATAGAGTACATAAAGCAAAAGATAAACTAAAGCTAAGCTCCGATCGCCAAGAGCTCACCCTCAGCCTGAAGTAGACTCCAACAGATCTCCAAGCACGATTCAGAACGGTCTAACAGCAATGGCCCACGCTAGGATCTGCATCCAAAGATGCAGGGGGTAGGGGTGAGCACCAAATGCGAAGCATAAGGTACCCAGTAGGTATCATAGGCCGACTGGGCACATATAAGATAAAAGCGCAGTAATAGACAGAATAGAAGCAAGTAGTCACAGAAATCAACGAAAGGTACACAGGAACTAGCCCAGAGGGAAATCAACAGAACCTTATATGAGGCTAGTAAGCAGAATATACACACCATAGGCACAGGTGAAAGTAAGAAATAACGCACCTGGGGTCCTTGCAATAACAGTGTATACAAAATAAGTTACGAAATGGACGGTATACCGGTAACCTCAAGTGTAAGAAGAAGAGAGAAAGAGTAACAATAGGCATGCTCAGAGACATGAATCAAACTCACTAATCATACCAATCTCATACTTATCCATAATAAAGAACAGTTCTGTAAGTAAATAGCAAAAGTCTACCTACAGTCCCCCGGCCGCCCATACAACCGAGGAACACAAACAAGTGAATACAAACCCTCCGGCATCCCATACTACCGGAGCATACAATCAGCAAACAACAAACAAGGGTGGAGCCTCGAACAATGAATGATATGATGCATGAAGATCTCAAGTGCCATGGTATCTCTGTATGTACCTCCTCCGGCGCCGATCTGGCCCAGCAGGTAGGTTCCATGGAAGGACTCTGCCCGTATACCTCTACTCCACCGTATACCCCTCCACCGGCACACGCAGCCCGTAGCCCCTGGCCCGGATGGCAAGGTCCATGGAGGTCCCAGACCCCATACTAAAACTCAGTATCAGAACATGACGTCCGGAAGCAAGTCTGGTATCAAGATAGAGACCCAGTCTTGATATCAAGATAGAGACCCAGTCTCGAATATGCATGCCCAGACCCTGTCCAGGACTAAAAATAGTAGGAAAATATCTCAAAAACCCCTCCAAGGGTGCCCGGGCGTAGCCGGGTCTAAACGGTAAAAAGTCACCTCAGGTGCTCGGTCCGACCGAGGCTAAAAATCATCTCAAGTAGCAAGAAAACTCAACTAGTACTCCGGCCCTGCCGAGTCTAGCGTAGTAGTAAAACTGGTGTCTTAAAATATAATTTTACTTTTTTTTACCCAATAATACTCACAAGTCAAATCAACCATTTCAAAATCATTTCCATCAAAAACAGCCCCCCGGGCCATGCAAGGTTTAGAAAACAGTGTCAGTAGGCCCGAAGCCAAAACCACAGTAAAACATGGATAAAACCTCTTTATATGCATGGAAATGATATGATCACACACAATAGCTACCCCGCAGCTCACAATCAACCTATCGACCCTGCACAGGCCCACAGCTACTCAGCAAGCATAACCAGCCTAGAAGGATAATTCTATGCCCGGGACTCGCGGACATTCCCAAAATCCCACCTTCTATGTTCCAGAGTCAACAAGGCCGCACAGGACCACAAGGGTAAATAAAATATATCCGCAAATACTACAAGCAACGGAGGAATAAAAATAGGCGGACATGAATAAAGCGGTCAAGGTCTGTGGTACCAACCTAATAAACCAACCCAAGGATGCCCATTAATACAATTTTATTTTATATATACGGAGTCTAGGGAAAATAAACTGTAACCTACCTGTCGTCCGACGACAAGCTGCTAGAACAACGATGTCCAAGCTCGAACCACTCCAAGAAAATCCAAAACTAAATCGGAATCGGAATCGGATTTGGGATGGAACAACTTGACGTAGATAATTGATTATCAAATATTGCAATGAAAATCCTTTGTTTCGTTAATGAGAATGCACAGAAACATATCTTGTACAAATGTTAGTAGAAGAATGAGTAGAAAAGTTGGTTGCCAATTGATGAGCAAAATGGAAATGAAATGCTTTGCTGAAGTTATTCTTTGTTAATGACCATTCTAAGGGTTAAGAGCAATTTGTTAAAGATGATGCCAGCACCAAATGCCACCACTTAGTGATTTACTAGGTGGCCCTCTTCCTCCACTTCCACGTGGAAGTGGAGGTGCCAACTTATAAGTTAATTTTATCCCGTTATGTAAATATTCGGGTATTGCATAAATTCGTGGTATAATAAATATAATTTTTGAATATACCACAATCCTTAGAAAATTATTTTGAATAAAACCTACTATATTATAATAATAATTTTCAACATAATTAAATTTACTATCCCCGTTAAAATATTACGGTGTATAAAAACTTTATAAAATAAATACATATACAATTGTATCGTATCAAAAATATTTTCCATAAACCTTTACAATATTTTGAAAAGGTAATAATAATATAATATAACTCCCTACCACCTTCGACTTTTAAATAAAATACTTTCAAATACGCACGATTTCGATACTCAAGAATTCTCTCGGGATCCTCCCTTATTTTTTATAACTGTTTCGGAACTGAAATGGCGTCTTAAAATGTGAAGTCGAGGCTTAAATCGAATTTGACCCGACCCGGTTCGCGACCCAGTTCGCAACCCGTTTTCTGCCAGACAGTCCGCGGTAAAACAGTCATAACTTTTTACTCCGAGATCAGTTGGACGTGAGGTTTGGTGCGTTGGAAACTAGACTCGTAGACCTTCGATTTGGTATTTTGGGGGACTTCTAACTCTTTATATATTGAGAGAAAAGCCCCGAGACATTTGACCCAAAGTTCAGAAAATTTGTTAAAGATCTTACGATATCTTTTGTCGATTTGCTTGACTTCAAAAACTTAAACGTGGAAATGACCGGAAGGGTCATTACATCATCCACTACTAAAAAGGGCTTTCGTCCTCGAAAGTCAAGGTCAAGGGGGTACCTGAGGGCTAAAATAGCTGCGGATACTGATCCCGCATATCTCTCTCGGTCTCCCAGGTAGCCTCCTCGACTGGACGGTGCCTCCACTGAACCTTAACAACCGGGATCTCTCGAGACCTCAATCTCCTGACATCTCTGGCCAAAATAGTTGCCGGCTCCTCAACAAAGGCTAAACCCTCATCCAACTGAACTGAATCCCACTGCAACACATGAGACTCATCTGGTACATACCGACGCAGCATCGAAACATGAAATACAGGATGTATAGCTGAAAACATCCGAGGCAAGGGTAGCTGATACGCAACGCTACCGACCTTCTGAAGAATCTCAAACGGCCCAATGTACCTGGGGCTAAGCTTGCCCCGCCTACCAAATCTCATCACGCCTTTCATGGGCGATACCCGAAGAAATACCAAGTCACCGACACTAAACTCCAAGGCACGAAGCCTACGATCAGCATAACTCTTCTGCCTGCTCTGGGCTACCCGAAGTCTGTCCTGAATCACTCGGACTCGGTCTAAGGAATCTCGAAGCAAATCTGTGCTCTGTGGCCCAGCACTAAAACCATCAAACCAACCTACCGGTGATCTACAACGCCTGCCATACAAAGCCTCAAAAGGTGCCATACCGATACTCGAATGGAAGCTGTTATTATAAGCAAACTCTGCCAAGGGAAAAAACTGATCCCAAGAACCTCCAAAGTCAAGAACACAGGCTCGAAGCATGTCCTCCAAAATCTGAATGGTCCTCTCGGACTGGCCATTTGTCTGAGGATGGAAAGCGGTACTAAGATGAACCTCTGTACCCAAATCTCGCTGAATAGCCCTCCAGAACTGAGATGTGAACTGAGTGCCACGGTCTGAAATGATAGAAGTTGGGACCCCGTGCAATCGAACAATCTCACGAAGGTAGATCTGAGCTAACCTCTCTGCGCCATAAGAAGTCTGAACCGGCAAGAAATGTGCTGACTTAGTCAGCCTATCCACAATAACCCATATGGAATCAAACCCATGAGAAGTACGGGGCAAACCAACAACGAAGTCCATAGTAATCCCTTCCCACTTCCACTCAGGAATGGGAAGTCGCTGCATTAAACCCCCAGGTCTCATGTGCTCGAACTTAACCTGCTGACAGTTCAAGCACCGAGATACGAACTCTGCTATATCCCACTTCATACCACTCCACCAGTAAAGTTGCCTCAAGTCTCTATACATCTTTGCTGAGCCAGGGTGAATGGAGTATCTAGTACAATGTGCCTCGTGAAGTATCAACTGAATCAAATCACTAGTCCTCGGAACACAAAGGTGGCTATCAAACCTCAGAACCCCATCTGAATCCAGGGTAGCCCGACTGGTCTCACCCTGAACAACCCGATCACGAAGGTCACACAACTGCTGATCCTCAAACTGACGGCCCTGAATCTGATCAATCAAAGTGGAACGAACCTCAACACTGGCGAGAACTCTGCTAGGATCCGACAAGTCAAGCCTAACCAGACGGTTAGCCAAGGACTGGATGTCCAAGGCCAACGGCCGCTCTGAAACTGAGAGAGAAGCTAGGCTACCCATACTCACTGTCTTCCGACTCAAGGCATCCGCTACCACGTTTGCCTTGCCCGGATAATACAGAATAGTGAAGTCATAGTCCTTCAGTAACTCAACCCATCTCCTCTGTCTCGAGTTCAACTCCCGCTGACTCGTGATATACTGAAGACTACGGTGATCGGTGAAGATATCACAGTGAACTCCATATAAGTAATGCCTCCAGATCTTAAGCGCGAAAAACTTACCGCCGCCAACTCTAAGTCATGAGTGGGGTAGTTGCGCTCGTGAACCTCAGCGCCTCGACACACATATGCTATTACTCGACCCTCTGGTATCAACACACAAACCAAGACCAACCCAGAAGCATCACAATACACGGAGAAGCTCTGACCCTCAACCGGCAAAGTCAAAACTGGAGCTGAAGTCAATAAGGCCTTAAGCCTCTGGAAGCTATCCTCACACTGATCCGACCACTGAAATGGGACATCCTTCCTAGTCAGCATAGTCAAGGGTGCTGCTATGGAAGAAAATCCCTCAACGAACCGTCTGTAGTAACCCGCTAACCCAATAAAGCTGCGAACCTCAGTAACAGTAGTAGGTCTAGGCCACTCACAAACCGCTGAAACCTTTCCCGGATCAACCCTAATCCCATCCTTAGACACCACGTGCCCTAGGAATGCAACTGACTCAAGCCAAAACTCACACTTTGAGAACTTGGCATAAAGCCGATGATCTCTCAAAGTCTGGAGTATAACCCAAAGTGCTGCTCATGCTCATCTCTGCTACGTGAGTATACCAAGATGTCGTCTATAAAAACTATCACAAATGAGTCCAAATACGGGCCAAGAACCCTGTGCATCAAGTTCATAAAGGCTGCGGGGGCATTAATCAACCCAAAAGACATCACCAGGAACTCATAATGGCCATAACGTGTCCTGAATGCTGTCTTAGGGATGTCCTCCGCCCTAATCCTCAACTGATGGTAGCCGGACCTCAAATCAATCTTCGAAAACACGACTGAACCTGAAGCTGGTCAAACAAATCATCAATCCTCGGCATCGGATACCTATTCTTCACTGTCACCCTATTCAGCTGCCGATAATCAATACACATGCGCATAGACCCATCCTTCTTCTTCACGAAGAGAACAGGAGCACCCCACGGTGACACACTAGGTCTAATAAACCCCTTAGCTAACAGATCCTGGAGCTGCTCCTTAAGCTCCCTCAACTCAGCAGGAGCCATACGGTAAGGAGAAATAGAAATAGGCCTAGTGCCCGGCTCTAGCTCAATAGCAAAATCAATATCTCTCTCAGGTGGAAGGCCTGGCAGGTCGGTAGGAAATACATCGAGGAAGTCTCTAACCACAGGAACAGACTCAGGGGAAGTGGGGTCAGCACTAACATCTCGGACATATGCTAGATAAGCTAAACACCCACGGGCAATCAACTTCCTAGCTCGAAGACAAGAGATGACCCCAGATGGTGCATGGCTAACAGAACCCTGCCACACAACCGGGGATACACCGGGCACAGCTATGGTAATGGTCTTGGCATAACAATCCAAAACCACACGGTGAGGGGATAACCAGTCCATGCCCAGTATCACATCAAAATCTAGTATATCAAGAATCATCAAGTCTCCCCAAGTCTCTGAATCACCAATAGATAACACACAGGATCTCACAATCCGATCCACTACTAAAGAATCTCCTACTGGGGTCGAAACAGAAATAGGAACAGATAATGGCTCACTAGCCAACCCCAAACAAGGCACAAAGTAGGCAGATACATATGAACAAGTGGATCCAGGATCAAATAAAGCCATAGCAGACTGATGGCACACAGAAATCATACTTGTAATCACAGCATCTGAGGCCTCTGCCTCTGGTCTCCTAGGGACCGCGTAAAACTGACGACGACCTCCACCTGCCCGACCGCCATCCCTACCACCTGCTCTGCCGCGTGGCACACCACCTCTACTCTGACGACCACCCCCTTTAGCCGGGGGCTGAACTACCCGTAAAGGCTCGGCCACCTGGACTGTACCCTGCTGAGGGCAATCTCTAGCAAAGTGACCTATCGCACCACAAGTAAAACAAGCCCCTGACGGCCTACTCAGTCGAGATGAACCCGCAAATCCCAAATGACCACCACGACCTGCTGCTCCAGAAACTGTACCCCTCAAAGACTGGTCGCTATAGCCCTGATGGCTGCCCTGACCCTGCTCGAACTGGGTACTACCGAAAGTCTGAAGGGAAGCCTGAACCGGTCGGCTGAACTGACCCTGGTACTGCTGTGGCTGATAACTCTGACTCCACTGGCCAGGACCTCTACCGCCATATCTGGAACCACTATAGACACCCTGATGTCGAGGCCTCTTATCTCTGGACCCCTGATCATGTCGCTGTAGGTCCTTCACAGTGCGGGCATAGACTACAATAGCCTGGAATGACCGACCATTGGCAATCAATATCTCAGCTGGCTGCCTGATCTCTGGCCTCAAACCCCATACAAATCTGTGAATCCTATCAGCCTCGGTAGGAATGATCATAGCTCCGAACAGTGCTAGCTGATGAAAACGGGTCTCATACTCCGAAATAGTCGTCGATCCCTACACAAGGTGAGTAAACTGCTCCCTGCGACGCTCCCGATCACTCTGGGGTAGGAACTTGGCCATAAAGGCCTCATAAAACTCAGACCAGGTCAAAGGAGGTGACGACGGTGGTCTACAAGCAACCTGAGCCCTCCACCATAACTTCGCTGGGCCCTCCAATTGGTAGGTAGTATAACCAACCCCATGAGTCTCCAACAAACCCAGATGATGCAACATCTCCTCACAGGTGGTAATGAAGTCATGTGGATCCTGTCCAGAAGTACCCGCAAACCTCGGAGGTGCTAACCTCAAAAACCTACCCAACGCCTTCTGCTCTGACTCTGTCATAGCTGGGCGAGGAGCAAGAGGCTGTGCAACAGATGGAACCGGAATGACCTCCGCACGGGGAGCCATAGTAGCCGACTGCGCTCCTGAGCTCTGTGCACCCAGGGCTTCCCCCTGAGCGGATGTCTACGCTACCTCAGAAGGCCGCTCTCCAATCACACCCAAAAGCTGTAATAGTAATCCCCGAATATCTGGAGACTGAGCTGCGGCTGGAGCTGGCACAGAAGTGGGCACTGGAGCTGGTACTGGTGCTGGAGCTGGTGGTACCTGGGCTGCCCCCTGAACCACATGCTGCTCGGGCTCTATCTCCACGCTAGCAGCTCTAGTAGGTGCCACTGATCGAGGGCGTCATCGACCCCTAGCTGGAGTGGGAGGCTCATCTTCGCGCGATGCCGATGATCTCGTACGAACCATCTGCGAAAGAATGAAGTAGAATAAATGAGATTTCCAGAAACTTCAAGGGTTATACGCACGACACAGAGGCAATGAAAGAGTCAAATTTCCTAAAATGCCACTGTAGCCTCCCAAGGATTGAGTACGGACGTCTCCACCCCGATCCGCAGGACTCTACTAGACATTGGCTCCTATACCGATGACACCGGTGAACCTAAAGCTCTGATACCAAGTTGTCACGACCCAATTTCTCGGTCATGATGGCACCTACAACCCCCGGTAGGTGAATCAATCCCCGTAGCCCAGAACAGTTAGTAATGGGCTACTATCTAGCAATAAGGGAACAAGACGAATAAAATAGATAACAGGGATATAAATATATACATATGCGGAAATTAAATCAAACCCCAAGTCCTGGTATCATAGTACAGAGCCAAAACTACATACATGGAGTGAAAACTATCAAAAAGAATATATACAGATGTCTCTGAATGGTAATAGAGTACATAAAGCAAAAGATAAACTAAAGCTAAGCTCTGATCGCCAAGAGCTCACCCTCAGCCTGAAGTAGACTCCAACAGATCTCCAAGCACGATTCACAACGGTCTAACAGCGATGGCCCACGCTAGGATCTGCATCCAAAGATGCAGGGGGTAGGGGTGAGCACCAAATGCGAAGCATAAGGTACCCAGTAGGTATCATAGGCCGACTGGGCACATATAAGATAAAAGCGCAGTAATAGACAGAATAGAAGCAAGTAGTCACAGAAATCAATGAAAGGTACACAGGAACTAGCCCAGAGGGAAATCAACAAAACCACATATGAGGCTAGTAAGCAGAATATACACACCATAGGCACAGGTGAAAGTAAGAAATAACGCACCTGGGGTCCTTGCAATAACAGTGTATACAAAATAAGTTACGAAATGGATGGTATACCGGTAACCTCAAGTGTAAGAAGAAGAGAGAAAGAGTAATGATAGGCATGCTCAGAGACATGAATCAAACTCAACTAATCATACCAATCTCATACTTATCCATAATAGAGAACAATTTTGTAAGTAAATAGCAAAAGTCTACCTACAGTCCCCCGGCCGCCCATACAACCGAGGAACACAAACAAGTGAAAACAAACCCTCCGGCATCCCATACTACCGGAGCGTACAATCAGCAAATAACAAACAAGGGTGGAGCCTCAAACAATGAATGATATGATGCATGAAGATCTCAAGTGCCATGGTATCTTTGTATGTACCTCCTCCGGCGCCGATCCGGCCCAGCAGGTAGGTTCCATGGAAGGACTCTGCCCGTATACCTCTACTCCACCGTATACCCCTCCATCGGCACACGCAGCCCATAGCCCCTGGCCCGGATGGCAAGGTCCATGGAGGTCCCAGACCCCATACTAAAACTCAGTATCAGAACATGTCGTCCGGAAGCAAGTCGGTATCAAGATAGACGACCCAGTCTCGATATCAAGATAGAGACCCGTCTCGAAAATGGCATGGCCAGACCCTGTCCAAGGACTAAAATAGAAAGGAAAATCATTCTCAAACCCCTCCAAGGTGCCCGGGCGTAGCCGGTCTAAAACGTAAAAGTCATCTCAGGTGCTCGGTCCGACCGAGGCTAAAAATCATTTCAAGTAGCAAGAAAACTCAACTAGCACCCCGGCCCTGCCGAGTCTAGCGTAGTAATAAAACTGGTGTTTTTAAACATAATTTTACTTTCTTGCCCAAAAATATTCACAAGTTAAATCAAACCATTTCCAAATTATTTCCATAAAAAACGGGCCGCCCGGGCCATGCAAGGTTTAGAAAATAGTGCCAGTAGGCCCGAAGCCAAAACCATAGTAAAACATGGATAAAACCTCTTTATATGCATGGAAATGGTATGATCACAACACAATAGCTGCCACCGCAGCTCCAATCAAACCTATCGACCCTGCACAGGCCCACAGCTACTCAGCAAGCATAACCAGCCTAAAAGGATAATTCTATGCCCGGGACTCGCGGACATTCCCAAAATCCCACCTTCTATGTTCCAGAGTCAACAAGGCCTCACAGGACCACAAGGGTACATAAAATATATCGGCAAGTACTACAAGCAACGGAGGAACAAAAGTAGGCGGACATGAATAAAGCGGTCGAGGTCTGTGGTACCAACCTAATAAACCAACCCAAGGATGCCCATTAATACAATTTTATTTTATATATACGGAGTCTAGGGAAAATAAACTGTAACCTACCTGTCGTCCGACGACAAGCTGCTAGAACAACGATGTCCAAGCTCGAACCACTCCAAGAAAATCCAAAACTAAATCGGAATCGGAATCGGATTTGGGATGGAACAACTTGACGTAGATAATTGATTATCAAATATTGCAATGAAAATCCTTTGTTTCGTTAATGAGAATGCACAGAAACATATCTTGTACAAATGTTAGTAGAAGAATGAGTAGAAAAGTTGGTTGCCAATTGATGAGCAAAATGGAAATGAAATGCTTTGCTGAAGTTATTCTTTGTTAATGACCATTCTAAGGGTTAAGAGCAATTTGTTAAAGATGATGCCAGCACCAAATGCCACCACTTAGTGATTTACTAGGTGGCCCTCTTCCTCCACTTCCACGTGGAAGTGGAGGTGCCAACTTATAAGTTAATTTTATCCCGTTATGTAAATATTCGGGTATTGCATAAATTCGTGGTATAATAAATATAATTTTTGAATATACCACAATCCTTAGAAAATTATTTTGAATAAAACCTACTATATTATAATAATAATTTTCAACATAATTAAATTTACTATCCCCGTTAAAATATTACGGTGTATAAAAACTTTATAAAATAAATACATATACAATTGTATCGTATCAAAAATATTTTCCATAAACCTTTACAATATTTTGAAAAGGTAATAATAATATAATATAACTCCCTACCACCTTCGACTTTTAAATAAAATACTTTCAAATACGCACGATTTCGATACTCAAGAATTCTCTCGGGATCCTCCCTTATTTTTTATAACTGTTTCGGAACTGAAATGGCGTCTTAAAATGTGAAGTCGAGGCTTAAATCGAATTTGACCCGACCCGGTTCGCGACCCAGTTCGCAACCCGTTTTCTGCCAGACAGTCCGCGGTAAAACAGTCATAACTTTTTACTCCGAGATCAGTTGGACGTGAGGTTTGGTGCGTTGGAAACTAGACTCGTAGACCTTCGATTTGGTATTTTGGGGGACTTCTAACTCTTTATATATTGAGAGAAAAGCCCTGATACATTTGACCCAAAGTTCAGAAAATTTGTTAAAGGTCTTACGATATCTTTTGTCGATTTGCTTGACTTCAAAACTTAAACGTGGAAATGACCGGAAGGGTCATTACATTAAATTGTCTAGATCTATCTCATACCATTGATGTTCTAATAATTCGTCTATTTTATCAAATATTTTTTTCCATATAATTCTTTTTAATTCTACTATCCTTATGTCTTTTAGTGCATATAAAACTAATGTTTTATAATTATTTATCGCTTCATTATGTAAACTCGTCATTTTATGATGCTTTTTGTCAATTATTCCCTCTAATCATATTTTATGATAGGATACTTTTTATATAAGCTTACTATAAACTGGATTATTCTTAGATCATGTTTATTCGTCACTACTAGCATTGTACTCGGCATGATACTCTTCTTCTTTAAACAGTATTTCTCATACTTTTGGTACTCCCTAACACGGCTTCTTGCCTCAACGGTTTCCCTCTCATGATAGTACTGTTCTTAGAAGTTTTCTCTCCTTTCCCATTTGCTAGAAAACTATGTAACATGCTATGAATAATTCCAATATATAGTAACTAATATAAAATTTATTCTACCATAATTATGATTATCAGGAATATATGAGTTTAGCTATGCATATTCATATGACAGTATTGTAATGACCCTTCCGGTCATTTCCACGTTTAAGTTTTGAAGTCCAGCAAATCGACGAAAGATATCATAAGACCTTTAACAAATTTTCTGAACTTTGGGTCAAATGTCTCGGGACTTTTCTCCCAATATATAAAGAGTTAGAAGTCCCCCGAAATACCAAATCGAAGGTCTACGAGTCTAGTTTCCAACGCACAAAACCGCACGTCCAAATAATCTCGGGGCAAAGAGTTATGAATGTTTTACCGCGGACTGTCTGGCAGAAAATGGGTTGCGAACCGGGTCGCGAATCGGGTCGGGTTTAACCCGATTTAAGCTTCAATTTCACGTTTTAAAATGCCATTTCAGTTCCGAAACAGTTATAAAATATAAGGGAGGATTCCGAGAGAATTCTTGAATATCAAAATCGTGCGTAGGCGAATTACGAGCCTAAACTTAAGAACTTTATTAGCATCGTGCGTGTATTTGAAATATTTATTTAAAAGTTGAAATTGGTAAAAAAATTATATTATTATTACCTTTTCAAAATATTTTAAAGGTTTATGGAAAATGTTTTGTTACGATATAATGGTATAAGTATTTATTTTATAAGGTTTTTATACTCCGTAATATTTTAACGGAGATAGTAAATCTAGTTATGTTGAAATTTATTATTATAATATAGTAGGTTTTGTTTGAAATAATTTTCTATACGTGGAAGTGGAGGGGCTAAGACAGCACATATCAATTGAAAGGTGGCCAGCAAATATTGCTAAAGGCGGCAGCACATTGAGTTGCTTTGGAAATGATAAGTGCTGCCTAACCTTTAGCTAATTTGTCATTATATAAGTTGGTTGGTTCTTGATCACTGAAGAACAATTGAACAAGTTGTTATATGGGTGGCTGCCAACATCATTTAATACCTCCTTGAAATATAATTGTGGTGCAAAATTACCACAGTACATCAATTATCTACGTCAAGTTGTTCCGTCCTAAATCCGATTCCGATTCCGATTTAGTTTTGGATTTTCTCGGAGTGGTTCGAGCATGGACATCGTTGTTCCAGCAGCTTGTCGTCGGATGACAGGTAGGTTACGGTTTAATTTCCCTAGACTCCGTATATATGAAATAAAATTGTATTAATGGGCATCCTTGGGTTGGTTTATTAGGTTGGTACCACAAACCTTGACCGCTTTATTCATGTCCGCCTATTTTTATTCCTCCGTTGCTTGTAGTATTTGCGGATATATTTTATTTACCCTTGTGGTCCTGCGAGGCCTTATTGACTCTGGAACATAGAAGGTGGGAATTTGGGAATGTCCGCGAGTCCCGGGCATAGAGATATCCTTCTAGGCTGGTTATGCTTGCTGAGTAGTTGTGGGCCTGTGCAGGGTCGATAGGTTGATTGTGAGCTGCGGGGCAGCAATTGTGTGTGATCATACCATTTCCATGCATATAAAGAGGTTTTATCCATGTTTTAATGTGGTTTTGGCTTCGGGCCTACTGGCACTGTTTTCTAAACCTTGCATGGCCCGGGGGGCCCGTTTTTAATGGAAATGATTTGGAAATGGTTGATTTCACTTGTGGTTTAAAATCATCAGTTTTACGATTATCACTAGACTCGGCAGGGCCGGAGTGCTAGTTGAGTTTTCTTACTACTTGAGATGATTTTTAGCCTCGGTTGGACCGAGCACCTGAGATGACTTTTTACTATTTAGACCCGGCTACGCCCGGGCACCCTTGGAGGGGTTTTTGAGATATTTTTCTACTATTTTTAGTCCTGGACAGGGTCTGGGCATGCATATTCGAGACTGGGTCTCTATCTTGATATCGAGACTAGGTCTCTATCTTGATACATGTTCTGATACTGAGTTTTAGTATGGGGTCTGGGACCTCCATGGACCTTGCCATCCGGGCCAGGGGCTACGGGCTGCGTGTGCCAGAGGAGGGGTATACGGTGGAGTAGAGGTATACGGGCATTGTCCTTCCATGGAACCTACCTGCTGGGCCGGATCGGCGCCGGAGGAGGTACATAAGAGATAACTCTGGCACTTGAAGATCTTTATGCATCAATATCATTCAATGGTT
>QJPP01005705.1:0-66816 GCA_003996215.1 Jaltomata sinuosa
TCTGGGCTAGTTCCTGTGTACCTTTCGTTGATTTCTGTGAATGCTTGCTTCTATTCTGTCTATTACTACGCTTTTATCTTATATGTGCCTAGTCGGCCTATGATACATACTGGGTACCTTATGCTTCGCATTTGGTGCTCACCCATACCCCC
The DNA here is from genome assembly GCA_003996215.1 of Jaltomata sinuosa. Classification (NCBI taxonomy): domain Eukaryota; kingdom Viridiplantae; phylum Streptophyta; class Magnoliopsida; order Solanales; family Solanaceae; genus Jaltomata; species Jaltomata sinuosa. The sequence continues at coordinate 153 of QJPP01005705.1, forward strand.
TGCATCTTTGGGAGTAGATCCTAGCATGGGCCATCGCTGTTAGATCTCTGTGATTCGTGCTTGGAGATCTGTTGGGGACTACTTCAGACTAAGGGTGAGCTCTTGGCGATCGGAGCTTAGCTTTAGTTTATCTTTTGCTTCATGTACTCTATTACCATTCAGAGACATCTGTATATATTGTTTTGGATTATTTGAACTCCGTGTATGTAGTTTGGCTCTACACTATGATACCAGGTCTTGGGGTTTGCTTTAGTTTCCGTATATGTATATATTTATAGTCCTTTTATCTGTTCTCTTCGTCTTGTTCTCTTATTTGTTAGATAGTATCCCATTACTAACTGTTCTGAGCTACGGGGATTGGTTCACCTACCGAGGGTTGTAGGTGCCATCATGACCGAGAAATTGGGTCGTGACAACTTTGTATAAGAGCTTTAGGTTCACCGGTGTCATCGATATAGGAGCCAATGTATAGTAGAGTCCTGCGGATCGGGGCGGAGACGTCCGTACTCAATCTTTGGGAGGCTACAGTGGCATTTTAGGAAATTTGACTCTTTCATTGCTTCTGTGTCGTGCGTACAACCCTTGAAGTTTCTGGAAATCTCATTTGTTCTACTTCATTCTTCCGCAGATGGTTCGTAGGAGATCATCGGCATCACGCGGAGATGAGCCTCTCACTCCAGCTATGGGTCAAGGACGCCCTCGATCCGTGGCACCTACTAGAGCTGCTAGAGTGGAGATAGAGCTCGAGCAGCATATGGATCAGGGGGCAGCCCAGGTACCACCAGCTCCAGTACCAGCCCCAGCGCCCACTTCTGTGCCAGCTCCAGCCGCAGCTCAGTCTCCAGATATTCAGGGATTACTATTACAGCTTTTGGGTGTGATTGGAGAGCGGCCTTCTGAGGTAGCGCAGACATTCGCTTAGGGGGCAGACCTGGGTGCACAGAGCTCAGGAGCGCAGCCGGCTACTATGGCTCCCCGTGCGGAGGTCATTCCGGTTCCATCTGTTGCACAGCCTCTTGCTCTTCGCCCAGTTATGACAGAGTTAGAGCAGAAGGCGTTGGGTAGGTTTTTGAGGTTAGCACCTCCGAGGTTCGCTGGTACTTCTGGATAGGATCCACATGACTTTATTACTACATGTGAGGAGATGTTGCATCATTTGGGTTTGTTGGAGACTCACGAGGTTGGTTATACTACCTATCAGTTGGAGGGCCCAGCGAAGTTATGGTGGAGGGCTCAGGTTGCTTATAGACCACCGTCGTCACCTCCTTTGACCTGGTCTGAGTTTTATGAGGCCTTTATGGCCAAGTTCCTACCCCAGAGTGATCGGGAGCGTCGCAGGGAGCAGTTTACTCACCTTGTGCAGGGATCTACGGCTGTCTCAGAGTATGAGACTCGTTTTCATCAGCTAGCACCATTCGGAGCTATGATCATTCCTACCGAGGCAGATAGGATTCGCATATTTGTATGGGGTTTGAGGCCAGAGATCAGGCAGCCAGCTGAGATATTGATTGCAAGTGGTCGGTCATTCCAGGCTATTGTAGACTATGCCCGCACTGTGGAGGACTTACAGCGACATGATCAGGATTCCAGAGATAAGAGGCCTCGGCAACAAGGTGTCTACAGTGGTTCCAGATATGGTGGTAGGGGTCCTGGCCAGTGGAGCCAGAGTTATCAGCCACAGCAGTACCAGGGTAAGTCCAGCCGACCAGTTTAGGCTTCCCTTCAGACTTTCGGTAGTACCCAGTTCGAGCAGGGTCAGAGCAGCCATCAGGGCTATGGCAGCCAGTCTTCGAGGGGTACAGTTTCTGGGGCATCAGGTCGTGGTGGTCATACGAGATTTGCTGGTTCATCTCGACTGAGTAGGCCGTCAGGGGCTTGTTTTACTTGTGGTGCGATGGGTCACTTTGCTAGAGATTGCCCTCAGTAGGGTACAGTTCAGTTGACCGAGCCTTTACGAGCAGTTCAGCCTAAGGCTAGAGGGGGTGGTCGTCAGGGTAGAGGTGGTGCTCCACGCGGCAGAGCAGGTGGTAGGGATGGCGGTCGGGCAGTTGGAGGTCTTCATCAGTTTTACGCGGTCCCTAGGAGACCAGAGGCAGAGGCCTTAGATGCTGTGATTACAGGTACGATTTCTGTGTGCCATCAGTCTGCTATGGCTTTATTTGATCCTGGATCCACTTGTTCATATGTATCTGCCTACTTTGTGCCTTGTTTGGGGTTGGCTAGTGAGCTCTTGGCTATCGGAGCTTAGCTTTAGTTTATCTTTTGCTTCATTTACTCTATTACCATTCAGAGACATCTGTATATATTGTTTTGGATTATTTGCACTCCGTGTATGTAGTTTGGCTCTATACTATGATACCAGGTCTTGGGGTTTGTATTAGTTTCCGCATATGTATATATTTATAGTCCTTTTATCTGTTCTCTTCGTCTTGTTCTCTTATTTGTTAGATAGTAGCCCATTACTAACTGTTCTGGGCTACGGGGATTAGTTCACCTACCGGGGGTTGTAGGTGACATCATGACCGAGAAATTGGGTCGTGACAGTTGATTGTAGTATTTTTTTAGTATATCTACTTCCCCCTTGTGGCCCCTTTTATGACTCTTGACCATAGAAGGTGAGATATTTTGGGAATGTCCGTGAGTCCCAGGCATCGTGACCTTACTTTAGACTAGCTATTTAAGTTGTAGAACTGATTGTGTCTGTGCAGGGCTGATAGGAATGTTTGTGAGCCACTTTGTGCTAAATTTATTGTTGCAAGCATGTCATTCATGAAAAAGGGTTTTCCCTGCATGTTTTACTACTGTTTTGGCTTTGGGCCTACAATAGGCAATTTTCTAAAAACTTGCACGGCCCCGGGGGCTTGTTTACAGTAAAAATGACGATAAAATGAGTTTTGGGTGATTTCACACTGGTTTTTTCTACTTATACTAGGTTGGGTAGGGCCATAGCACTGGACATGATTTTCTATGGATTTAGACCCGGACACATACCGGGCACCCTATTTAGGGATTTGAGACTTGATTCTTGATTTAAACCCTTTGAGAGGGTTATTGAGACATTGATCACTAATTTAGACCCGAATATAATTTGGGCATCCCTAAGAGGGTCTTTTGAGATTACTACTACTACTTAAGATTGTGCAATTTTGTATGTGGTCTAAGAGTAGGCCTCTATGGACCATGTCGATCAAGGGCAGGGGCTTTGGGTTGTGTGTGACGGATGAGGGGTGTACGGTGGAGTAGAGGTACATGGGTAGAGTCCTTCCATGAGTCATGCCTCTATTGGGCCTTTGGGGTACCAGAGGGGGAATATACGAGTTACTTTCACATTAGATTCATCATATCATCATCATGCATTTGGTATTCCGATTCCACCCTTGTTTGCTATATGTTCATTGTACGCTCTGGTTGTATGGATAGCCGAAGGGTTTGTTTGCACTTGATTATGTTCCTCGATTGTATGGGTGGCCATCGGGACTGTAGGTAGATTATATTACTTCTTTCATTTCGTAGAGCTAGCTTAACCTTTGGTACCAATTGGATGAGTGGTTTTAGCCTATTGAGGCACCAGCTTGGGACTATGACTATTGAGAGGCTAGTGGGACTTGTATTGTTGAGATACTGTTTGTGTTGCCTTTTGAACGGTTATGGGGTATTGAATTCTATTCCTTGTCGTTGTTTGATTAGAGGATTTGGGTACTTGTGGTTTAGTTATTCCATCCTAGGATTATACTTGTGAGTTGATTAAGTCTATTCTTATCTCGAATTTGATGCCTTAAGCATGTTTTTGTTAGTATATGATTTCTAGTTCGACTGTTGGCTTGCTTTCCTTCCTTTCCATTAATTTTGAGGTTACTGGTATATCGCCCATCTCTTTAAACTCTCTTTTATATGTACTATTGTTGCAAGGATACCAGGTGTGTCCTCTTTCCTTCTTTCACCTATTTTTCTGTGTATGTACATCTTTTGTTCTAGCATGTTATACTTGTGACTCTTGGTTGATTATTCTTTGTGCTAGTTTCCTTGTGCTTCCTCCTTATTTTCTGTGACTGTTTCCTTATTATCTTCATATTATTGCTTTTATATTTTAAATGCGCTCAATCGGCTGATGATGCCTATTGGGTACTTGTTGCTTAGCAATTAGTGTTCATACTAGACTTTTGCACTCTTTGGTGCAGATATTAGTGTGAGCTTTTTCCAAGGATTGCGTGGAGACTCTTACAGCTTGTGGATATTTGAGACTAGGGTGAGCACCTGACGATTGGGGCTTGACTGCATCTCACCTTTTGTACTGTTACTCTTTATGTATTCAGAGACAATTGCTTAGTCTATTTGGTTACATATACCTCTTGTATCCTATTAGAAGCTTTTGTAGAGTCTAAGTAGAGTCTTGAGGATCGGTACAATGACGTATGTATCCTATTTGCAAGAGGCTGCAGGGAATTGTTAGGAAAAGTTTCATCTTTTTGGCTCCTTATCGTGCGCTCCCGGCTGTATTGACTTCTAAACTTTACTTGTTTTATTCCTTCTCAGATGACTAAGATGATTTCGTCATCGGTTGGTGTTGAGGCTTTGTACCTGTTGCTTCAGTGCTTCCGTCAGTGCTAGGACTTCAGAGTAAGAGTTTACCATATCAGATAGGGGTTCTGGAGAAAGCCTAGCATACAATTGGATATATGGCTATCCCAGTTCTTCAGGGCACCATGACTAGGACTCTAAGTCCTTCGGTGGGTGTTTCAGTACCCAGTTCTTTGAGCAGTGCTTTGATTAGAGTTGGGTTTCCAGTTCTTCAGCAGGGTAGTATGTCGATGTTGGAGTATGTGGCGAGGTTTCATGAGATGGTTAGGCATACTGCTAGGGCAGTGCCTACACACTTTGAGAGGGTTCAAAGTACTGTGGGATTGATTTCACTGCTTCGTTTGGTGACCGAGCACCTGGTTACAGTTGGGATGACCTTTCTTCAGGTAGTGGATCATGCTTGGGCTGTTGAGGGTTTATGTCGTGAGGCATATGAAGGTAGTAGTAAGAAGCATCATTGTCAAAATAGTTCTCGAGGTTCTCAGGCTTGAGGTAGGGGGTTCTCTACCAGAAGTAGGTTCCATTACTTTTATCTACCAGGCCAGTTTCATTTTCTCCACAGGTTTCAGAAGGTGGTGGTACAGGGCATATTGAGCTTAGTGGACATAGTACGGGTCAAATTCTTTGAGGTTTGCATTTCGAGTGTGTAGGTCGTGGTAGCCAGTTAGGTTTAGTGAATCTTCTCGTTCAGCATCATTCTGTGGGTTTTGCTTTTAATACGGTAAGTGTGGCCGTTGTGTGAGGGATTGCCCCACGAGCACGCATCCTAGTTGGCAAAGTTGTTATGATTGTGGGGTGGTTGGTCACTATTTTAGAGATTGTCCCTGACGAGGGATGGTTGAGCCTTCAGCTTTGACTACTCAGTACAAAGCTAAATCCCACCAGTCTGATGCCCCTCTTGGTTGGCCAAAGGTAGAGGTTCCTGACATCATTTCTCCAGGTAAGGTTTTTGTTACCTTCGGCTAGTTATAGTATTGTTCGCATTGCGATTCCATCTTTTCTACCATTTAATTACTTATATGCCTACCTACTTCTTGTTTAATTGTGTGACTATTTGAGTTGTAGTGTTTATGCGTATATTTTCTTGGTAGAATATTCCTTAGTAGTGGATGGGGTGAGTTATCCTTGTGAGGTATTTACCTGGAGTTGTGGCTTGTGGGTAGTTCTTATTAGTCTATTTTCTGGTTAGTTTTGTTTCTAGTTTTGTTGTGGCGCTAGAGTAGTGTTGAGCTTTCCTTGTTGAGCGGTCCTAGATGGTTGTTGCCTAGGCTATTTTCTAGCGTTTGCTAGAAGTCCTTATGTTGGTTTGCTGTTACTAGTGGTCGTGCCAGAGATTGAGGTTCTATTTTAAGTCAAGAGGTGTTGGTAATGCTAGTGAGCATTGGTTGGTTTTTGCTTTTCTCAGGTGATTAGAGTCGACCCTCTTTGTTTATATGATTTAGAAGTTTGGCAGGTATGTGGGTTGTTCCCATAGTCTCCTTCAGTTTCTTGTCTAGTTGGATTGTCTTTTTGTTTTCCCCAGTTCTAGTTGGGATGAGTTTTGATTGTGGTACTCTAATTGAGCTTTTGATTGTGGCATTGTAGTCGAGTTTTGGCCTTAGCTTTTTGGCTAAGTGTTGACTGTAGCATTTTGGGTAAGTTGGGCATCCCGCCCATTCTTCTCCTGCCTTATTGAGTTTGGACAACATAGATGAGGGACCTAAGGGAATAGCTCCAGGTTTATCTAAAAGGGGGTCTGTCATTTGGTTGTATCTTTTGAAGAGATTTTGAAGTTCAGTGTATGCTAAGGAAAGGTTTGGTTTAGTCAAAAAAAGAGGGATATGACTCCTTGTTCGTTCATATGTGTTTTAGTAGTTGACTGAGGTGACGACTGAGAGGTTGCTTGGATTTGTGTGTTGATGATGTGATTTGACTGACTATAGATTGCAGTGGGTTTTACTTCGATTGGTTTGAGGTCAACTTTCCTTCTAGTATCGGATTGAGATGGTGGCCATTTCTAGTCCTACCTATGGGGATTTGTTGCATTGATTGTGGTTTCCTTGTAATACTCTTTAGGAGACCCAAGTTTCAATAGTATCTTAAGATTTGGCAACTTGTATATTCAGATCTTGGTTGGCTTCTATTCTTAAGTATTCATCGGCAGCATACGAGTCCTCTCATGGGTTCAAAAAAGTCATCAGTTGGTAAATTTGAATTAGGTTTCAGGATCATAGGCTTGAAGACTACTTCAGGGGGTTCGTGGATAGTCCTCTTCGATTGCATCATCCTTATGCCGGAAGGCAGTAGGTACGGGCAACTCGGCTTTTTTACTTTGGTATCTGAGTGGCTATTACACTTGGGCACCTAGTCCTTGGCTATCCTTTGAGTTAGGCTGGACATTCCAGATTTTAGCAGTGTTCTAGATAGTAAGAGGTTTCTTCTACCATGGTTGGACAGACTCAGTGGCGTAAGTTCGAGATTCAGCAGTGGTGTATGCTATATGTGATTAGGTTATGCGGGTTGAACCTAGCGAGGCTATTTTGAGTTCTAATGATTCTTAGGGACTTATGGTCACCAATGGTTACCGAGAGTTGAAAGCTCTATTAGATAATTCTTCAGGGGTTGTCTTTTATGTGGGGTTCCAATCTTGGTTAGACTCGGCTAGTATGGGCTAGAAGTTTGGTATGTTATATGCTTCCGAGTTGTTCATTTTGTGTGTTAATGCAGGAGAGTGATTGATTTTACCCAAAAGGATGAGTTGCAGGTATATGCAAAAAATTCATATGCCTAGATGGAAACCTTGAACCCCAGGCACCTTTTTCCTTTGCCTTCGGGGTGTTTTTACTTGATATTCGTGGCATGGTGGACTTCTTCCTGAGGTAAGATTAGTAAGGCGATTTCAAATCCAAATGGTGTTTGAGTATTTGGAGTAGCAATAGTACTTCTTAGAGTTTTGAGCTTAGCTGATGATTACGGACTTTATGGTAGGCTTACCATACTCCTTGTAGGGTCTTGGTTTTGGTTTCAGTCTGTTGGGCAGATTTCCCTGGTTCTTTCGCTTCTAGTTGATTCAGACTTGGCACGACTCAGCGGGGTTGGGTTCGTTCTACAGTTTAGTATTTCTGCCATCAACACAGGTAACCCTAGTGTGAAAACTTCAGCCAGGTTCAGATGGGTTATTCAGTTAGGTCCAGTTAGCAAGTTTGATGTTAGAAAAAGTGTTCGTTCATTGGCTGATGGTCATTTGGGATAGGTGACTCCAGATTTTGATGATATGCTACTGGTTGTTATCTTGGATGGCAAAGGCTAGTAGACTATAGCTTAACATGGAAAGATTTGAGCAAAAAGGGTGACTTCGCTCATGTTAAAGTATAAGTGGGGACTATGGATCTTTGATATGTAAGTTGATGCTTCGAGGGTGGTTTGAGTGTTCGACTTATGCGAATCTTCCTGTTTGTGGTGCAAAAGGATTCAGTTCAGAATAAAGGGATTTTGCGGATCAGTGGGTTCATGAGTTAGAGTTTTGTGTTGATGGATTTTCTGGTAAACTTGGTTATTGTTTTGAGGATTCGAGTTTCGTGTGTTTATTGCCTTGGTTCTCTGGCTTGGATATTGTGTCAGTGCTTGTCGGTTGAGTTTCTCGAGGTTCAATTTAGGTTGGCAGATTCTTGGGAGTTTTGGAGTTAAAGATTGGATTCTAGCTTGGCTAGTAAGAAGTTAAGCCTAGGTTGTTTTATTTGGTTCTATTCTTTTGGATGTCGTCCGGTCGAAGAGGATACCCGAGTTGTTCGACAGAGTAGTGCGGGCTTCGTATCCGTTGTTCTTAGATCTCTAGTGATTCATTCTTTCCTGACTTTCGGGGACGAAAGTCTTTTTAGTAATGGATGATGTAATGACCCTTCCGGTCATTTAAGCATGTTTGGCTTCTTTATACTTTTAGAGCTTGCTTTTAGCGGCCCCAAGTCATTTATGACTTGTTGGGACTGGTAGTTCAGTGCTCGGGCTGTTTGTTTGGTATTTATGGCCGTTTTCCCATTTTAGAGCTTTAACTTTGGAAATCATTGAATTCAGTCAACATTCTTAGCTATCGTGCTCGGAATAAAATTCTGATAGTTCTGTTAGCTCCGGAGCGTGGACTTTGGTCTAGTGGGACCTCTGGTCGGGATCCGGGATCTTTTCAGCTTGGAATTCTCTCTAGTTTTGTGTTTTCAGACCAGTTGGGCTTCTTTGGTTGACATTGGTCAACATTCGTAGAAGACAGCCTCAGATGGAAATTTTGTCATTGATGTTAGCTCCGGAATGTCGAGTTTAAGCTAGAGGGACCATTGGTTCGGGTCTCTAGGCTTCCGAACTTGATTTCAGCCCTTGGGTTCCATTTTGGAAAAGTTGGCCTAAAGGTTGATTTTGGGCACGAGGCCCACTTTTTGTCAAATCGACCTCCGATGGAATTTTTGTTGATTCCATTGAATCCGGAATTCCATTTCTAAACGAATAGCTCGGCTCATTTACGTTCGCGTGATCCCAGATGCATTCCAGGGGGTCCATCGTGTAAAATTTTGCCTTAGGTTGGTTGGTGGTTGGTGGTGTGGGAAGAAGTGTGCGCCTCAGCACCTTGGAGCGCCTGTGCCCCTGCGCCACAGCACCCTGGCCGCCCTGGCTGCCTGTTCCCTGGTGTGCATGCACCATGGCCGCCCTGTTGCGCCTGTGCCTGGCCGCCCTGGTGCGCCTGGGCCGCCCTGGCCCCTGGGCTCTGGCAGCTTAAATAGCTGGCCAGCCCTCTCTTCCCCTTCATTTCTAAAAACCCAAAAACGATTTCCTCCAATAAAATAGCTCCCAAAAACCTCCATATCACGATTGTTCATCCCAACTACTTGGAGGATAATATTTTTTTGATCCTTGCTCGTTTGTGGACTCCTAAATCCGGTAAACCCTCTCTTTAAATTCTGAATTCTCAATGGATGATGAACCCAAAACCTCCATAACTCACCTTGATCATTCCCAACAGCTTGGGGGTTAATATTTGTTGAATCTTGAGCGTTTGTTGGCTTCTAAATAGGGTAAGTTCTTTCGTTATTTTTCCAATTTCTTCCACGAATTTCATTCTTTAAATTTATTGATTCTTGGGTTGTTTTGTGCCCTTTCTATGGTCCGTTTCTGCTCAAATTTTGAGCATATTCTCTTGGGAAGGTGGGGAACACTGTAGTATTTTTCATTTTTGGTTTCAGGTTACGGGGCCCACGGGCCTATTTGTGACCCAGATTTTGATCCGATTATTTTTATAGCATTATGGGTATCGTTAGTCTTGTTTTGATGCCTAGATTATTGTGTTGATAATAGTTTCATGATTTGGAGCTTCCTAGAGCATTTCGAGCGTAGACGATGTCGTTCTCGCAGCTAGTCGTCGGACGATTGGTAGGTTATAGTTTTCCCTTTCTAGACTCTGCGTATATAGACTATAACTATACTATTTAGTATCTTTGGGTGGGTTGTTATTGGTTGGTACCCTCAGACCTTGTTCACTTTTTCTGTCCGTTTATTTCATACGTTGATTGTAGTATTCGTGTAGTTTTGCTATTTCCCTTTTGTGGCCTCGTGTGGCCTTGTTTATGACTTTGGACCATAGATGATGGGATATATGGGGAATGTCTGTGAGTCCTGGGCATCGTGACCTTACTTTAGACTGGTTATCTATGTTGTAGAACTGATTATGCCTGTGCAGGGTTGATAGAAATATTTGTGAGCCACTTTGGGCTAAATCTATTGTTGCGAGCATGTCATTCATGAAAAAGGTTTTTCCCTGCATGTTTTACTACTATTTTGGCTTTGAGCCTACTTTAGTCAATTTTCTAAAAACTTGCATGGCCCCGAGGGCCCGTTTTCGATATAAATGATGATAAAATGAGTTTTTGAAGATTTCACACTGGTTTTTCCTACTGATACTCTGCTCGGCAGGGCATAGCACTAGACATGATTTTCTACGGTTTTAGAGCCGGACACATGTTGGACACCCTGTTTAGGGATTTGAGACTTGATTCTTAATTTAGACCCGGATACGCTTCGGACACCCTTTGAGTGGGTTATTGAGACATTGATCATTGATTTATACCCGAATATACTTCAGGCACCCCTGAGAGGGTCTTTTGAGATTACTACTACTATTTTAGACCTGGTTCGATTCTGGTCATGTACTACGAGGTTTCAAGTATTGAGCTACTATTTGAGATTGCGCAGTTTTATATATGGTGTACGAGTAGACCTTCATGGACCTTGTCATTCTAGGACCAGGGGCTTTGGGTTGCGTGTGCTGAATGAGGGGTGTACGGTGGAGTAGAGGTACACAGATAGAGTCCTTCCTGGGTCCTGCCACTATTGGGCCTTTGGGGTACCAGAGGGGGAACATACGGGTTACTTTCACATCAGATTCATCATTTCATCACCATGCATTTGGTATTCCAATTCCATCCTTGTTTGTTGTGTGTTCAGTGTATGCTCTGATTTTATAGGCGGCCGAAGGGTTTGTTTTCACTTGATTTTGTTCCTCGGTTGTATGGGTGGCCGTTGGGACTGTAGGTAGATTCTATTACTTTTTTTGTTTTGTAGAGCTAGCTTGACCTTTGATACCAATTGGATTAGTGGTTTTAGCCTGTTGAGGCATCGACTTTGGACTATGAAAATTGAGAGGCTAGTGGGACTTGCATTGTTGAGATACTGATTGTGTAGACTTTTGAGCGGTTATGGGGTATTGAATTCTATTCCTTTGGTTTGATTAGCGTATTTGGGTAGTTGTAGTTTAGTTATTCCATCCTAGGCTTATACTTGTGTGTTTATTACGTCTATTCTTATCTAAAATTTGATTTCTTAAGCATGTTTTTGTTAGTATGTGATTTCTAGTTCGACTATTGTCTTGCTTTCCTTCCTTTCCTTTAATTTGAGGTTACCGATCTACCGCCCATCTCTTTAAACTCTCCTTTTTATGACCTATTATTGCAAAAATACCAGGTGCGTCCTCCTTCCTTCTTTAACATGTGTTTCTGTGTATGTACATCTTCTGTGCTAGCATGTTATACTTGTGACGCTTGGTTGATTACTCTTTGTGCTAGTTTCCATGTGCTTCCTTCTTGTTTTCTGTGACTATTTCCTTATTCTATGCTTATTATTGCTTTTATATTTTATATGCGCTCAGTCAGCCGATGATGCTTACTGGGTACCCGTTTCTTAGTAATTGCTCCTCATACTACATTTCTGCACTCTTTAGTGCAGATATTAGTGTGAGCTTTCTCCATTGATCGCGTAAAGACTCTTACAGCGTCTGGATATTCGAGACTAGGGTGAGAGCCTGACGATCGGGGCTTGACAACATCTCATCTTTTATACTGTTACTCTTTATATATTCAGAGACAGTTGCGTAGTCTATTTTGTTACATCTACCTCTTGTATCCTATTAGAAACTTTTGTACTATCGATACCAAGTCTTGGGGTTTGGTGTTGTTCTCTTGTATGTTTATATATTTGGGTTTTTGTTTCCGCTTGTCTTTACCTTATTCTGCTTCTATGTATTTCTGCTTATCTTGCGTATTGGTTAGGTAGTAGCCCATTACTAACCGTTATGGACCACATGAATTGGTTCTCCTACTGGGGGGTTGTAGGTGCCATCATGACTTGAGAAATTGGGTCATGACTCAAACTAGGATAAATTAGAGAACATAAGTACATGAATTGTGAAAAATTAAAGAGACACCTAGGCTAATCAGAGACAAACATTAGGTTAGATCAGGAACTAGATTGAACAATGGAATTAAGTTATTTTCTAGACAAGACTACAAACCAAATTATTTGAATTAGATCAATCATGGAGGAGCCTAACTCTTTAAGAAATAGTCAGACTTAAACTATACTGAAGGGAAAGAAATTAAATCCACAGTAGATCAAACTCAGCAATTTGAAAATCAAAATAGCTCATGCTAAGAAAGGAAATTAGACTAGGATACGTGAAATCTTAGACTTAAGACAACCTAGAAAATAGGAAAAAAGAACTGAAACTAGGAAATTTATTGAGTAATTTACATTAGGAACTAAATATAGAAGATAAATTACGCCAAGGATAGATAATATAACACAAAAAACTAAATTTAAATGCGACTCAACCATGTTGTGAATAGCTAAACGAAACACAATACTTTACCAAATGATTTAAACCACTATTTGACCATAAAGACTACATTAGGCTATGAAAAAGTAATCAAGCTAAATAAACATGGCTGAAACAGGAACTAAATGACTAGGAATCACAAAGCAGAAACAAAATCTAGACAAAAAAGAAAGAAAAAGGGAGAAGTTTACCTCCTATGGATTAGCTCACTTGAATGATGAGTTTAAGGATGTAATAACCCTCTAGGTCATTTTCTTTGTTTTTATTGCATTTTTGGTGTTTCAAGCTCCTCCAAAATGGCTACAAGTTATTTATGACTTGTGAAGACTGACGGTTTAATTTTTGAGCTTTTCATTTGTGTTTTAAGTCACTTTTCCTATTTTGAACTCTTAAAAGTGAAAGAGTTTACTTTGGTCAGCATTCAGAGTAAATGACCTCGGATGAGAATTTCATTAGCTTCATTAGCTACGAAGCATGAACTTTGGTCTAGTGGGACCTTCGATTCAGGTCACGAGACTTTCAGACTCATTTTGGGCTATTAATTAGTTTTTGGCTAAAATAGAGGTTTTGGGTGTGGGCCTCCCTTTTTATCGAAACGACCTCCATTGGAAATTTTATCAATTTTGTTGAGTCCAAATGCAATTTTTGGTAGGGTAGCATCTTTCATTTGCATGCATGGAGTTTATGATTAATCCCGAGGGTCCATTTGAGTGTTTTTGAACTTGGAGAAATTACTGGTTTTTAGCTACTGCTGAAGCTCCAATTTGTTCTTCACGATCGCAACTTGTTCATCCCAATCATGATGGTCTGACTTTTTGACCATCACGATCATGAGGGGTTCCTATCTTGTTTGCGATGAAGGGTAAGTGACCAAACCCTTTTTCTTCTTTGTGATCACAAGGCTGGCCATTGCAATTGCGATGGGTCAGCTTGGTTGGTCTTCACATCGCGAAAGAGGTCCTCGCGATCGCGATGAAGGACCCCTTGCAATATTTAAATACTCTTCTTCAATTTTAATTGTTTCCTTCATGAAAATCACCATTTTTGGAGAGCTCAATCTCAAGGAATCTTTGTGGACTCAACTGTAAGCTTAGGGGTCAATTACATCTTGTCCATGGTACTTTTTTCTCCTATAAATTGTAAGTTCTCGGCTTTAATTCTGTTTATTTTACTGCGGTAATTCTTGATTTTCTCTTAGCGTTAGGGGTTGTTTTGAGCATGATTTTGGAGGAGGATTATACCCAAATTTTGATCATGTCACCCTTGTTCCACGAGAGACATTATTTATGGGTCCAATTTTTTGATTTCATAAGTAGTCCCCACGGGTCATTTTTTACCTAATTTCTAGCCTGGATTCTGGAATAGTGATATGGGTATCATTCTTCTTATTTTAATGCATAGATTACTATTTTTATAGCATAGCAAAAGATGGAGGCTTCTTGGAAAGGAAACTTTATGCTCTAATGGGTATCTACGCGCATGTTCAACTTCCAAATAGGTTATGGCTTATGTATTTTTAGACTTTTCTCGATTAAGGTGTTCGTATTAGTAATTTACTAATTATTGGTGAAATTTGAGGTGTGAATATATTAATTTAGGTAATTGTGATTCTTGTAGCTTTATTAGTAGCTTTAGCATGGTATTGCAATCAAAATCCCTAGTTTTGGTGGTTTTCTCTATAGGACATGGCGTTAATTATGTAGTACCCCTCTTAGGTTTAGAAATGGTTGTCTTAGCCTAGATTTGTGTAGTCGCTAGCCTTAGGTGGGGTTCCCTCGGGAATTTATGATAGCGTAGTATTTTTTGAATTGTATCTATAGAAGGATAATATTGTTTCTTACAGTGTAGACCTTGGATGTTTTTACTTTGTTTGGTTGGTTATTGTTGTGCTTATCGGGTTGTCTTCCGTCTTACTATTGGTGTTATCATTTATTTTATCTCGATCTATCGGTTAATTGGCTTAAAAATAATATTTTCTGCTAAAAGGTGGGATTTTGGGATACTTAAATGGTTTTGGCTTATGTATCGGAAAAATGGTTTATTTTAGTCTTGGTTCGAGTTTGGCCCAGCATATTTCCCATATCAGCTACGGTTTGAGTTCGAGTTTCTTATTAACTAATAAATCTCCATTTGAGTTTTGTCATGTTTTTTAAATAATAAATATTTGGTTCAAGTTAGGTTATGTATTTTTTAACTAATAAATCTCTGGTTTGAGTTTGGTCATGCATTTTTATGAAATAAATCCCTGATTTTAGTCCAATAAACTTTTTCGACTACTTCAAATGGAATGTTGTGGGAAAGGGGTTAGACTAACTATCGGAAAAAGCAAATTTCCCTTTAGCGCATATTTATGAATTAAATCTTGTTCGAGTTTGGGATATCACTATTCCTGATCATTTTAATAGAAGTCCAGTTCGAGTTCAGCATGCATCATCTCCTTTTGTAAAATATGGCATTCCCCGCATTTACTTCCTATTTTAAGCTTGGTCAATAATTGGTAATGTTGGTTGTTTACATCTAACGGGCTTATGGGGGTTTAGTCGAGCTTATTAACTGATGTGTGTACCTTCCGGGCTTATGAGGGTCCGGTTAGTTTATGGATAGATTACTTCCTTACGCTTCCTGATTTTTTAATTTATGCTTTTCATTAGTGCCTCGCTATGACATGTATTCCTACTCTGACCCCTCTTTCTCACTTTTAATTTTTATTAACATTTATTATACTTATATTTTATTTAAACTCGGTCGACCTATGATGCCTACTGAGTACTGCGTATTTTGGTACTCATGCTACACTTCTGCATCTTTTTTCTGATGTAGATCCTAGTACAAGTTATCTCCTTTGATGCCGTCCTCATGCAGAGTTGTTGATCAGAGATACAGGGTGAGCTCTTGGCGATCGGAGTTGATCCATCTCCCTTTGTTTTTGGACTAGTCTTCTTTTGCATTTTTGGACACTATTTTGCATTATTATGCCTACATATTATCCCTTATGTAGTAGTGGCTCTTGTACTAGCTGATACAAGGTCTTGGGGGATCTTTGTATATCTTATTCATTTTCCCTCTTTATTTATATATGCATGTTCAGTTTATTTTCCCTCCTTATCTCTTCCTCTTATTAGACCATTTCTTGTCGCTCTGGGCTATGAGTTGGCTTACCTACTGGTGGATTATAGTAGGTGCCATCATGACCTGAGATTTTAGATCGTGACAAAGGATGATTTTCCTAGCTTCAGTGCTAATTTCAAACATGAATCACAGATTTAACCCTTACTTCGAACAAAAAATCTTTGATTTTTCTAGAGTATAAAGAATCCCCCTCGAATACTCAAAAATCCCAAAGAAAGGATTGATGAACCATTTTTTAATGAAGAACCCCAAATGGGGATTAATAGGTTTGATTGGGTCTGTATCTAGGGGAAATTCAAAGGGGTTTTTGGATAGAATATTTGAAATCCTTATAGGATAAGGAAATACAGTCAAAAGAAAATGATAGAAATCGATAAGGATATTGCATGAAATCGATATTATTCGAGAAAGAATTTCAAAAGGAAATGATAGAAATTGAATGGATAATCATGGAGGAATCACTTGTAAGTTTCTAGAACCTCTGGTGGTACAAATACCCATTCAAGGAATGTTGGCTCGTACTAATGCAAAATCGAAGGATATAATGTGGCAACGTATTGGGTTCTTGAGGTTTAAAGGTATGCGTTTGTTTTAGTTGAAGGTCGCGTCCTGGTGGAGTGGAATTAGGAAAGAGAGAAGAATAAAAAGAGTGTGTAGGCATTAAGATGTGCATTCTTTGTTGAGGTAAAAGAGAAAGGTGAGACACATAATTGTGTGTATACTATATATGTATCATCTGAAAAAAAAAAGAGGGATAGGGGTGTGGGCCAGGTTAGCATTTTTTTCGGTCTATTATTAGTATGAAAATAAGAGGAAAAGGGATCCTTTAAGAAAGCTGAAATATGGCATAAAGAGAAGGCAAAAAAATCATTAAGTCATAGCCAATTTGAGTTAGAAACATGAACATTTCCATTGCAATTTTAGACAAATCAAATTCAAAAAGTAACCAAATTAATTCAATTGACTGAGTTTGGTCAAAAATGAAATATGATAAATTAATACTTAATTATTTGAGATTCTTAATTTTAATAAGATAAAAAAATTGCTTAATTATTTTGAAAAATTTGATTTTTATCAATTCGAATGGTATTTTCGATAGACTAATTTTTCAAATATTTATTAAAAGTAATAATTATATAAATCTATATATTATAAGTATATAATAAGAGGAATGGGGGTGTGGGCCAGGTTAGCATTTATTCGGTCTATTATTAATATGAAAATAAGAGGAAAGGGGATCCTTTAAGAAAGCTGAAATATGGCATAAAGAGAAGGCAAAAAAATCATTAAGTCATAGCCAAATTGAGTTAGAAACATGAACATTTCCATTGCAATTTTAGACAAATCAAATTCAAAAAGTAACCAAATTAATTCAATTGACTGAGTTTGGTAAAAAATGAAATATGATAAATTAATACTTAATTATTTGAGATTCTTAATTTTAATAAGATTAAATAATTGTTTAATTATTTTGAAAATAAAGCACTAATTATACTCAATTTGATTTTTGATCAATTCGAATGGTATTTTCGATAGACTAATTTTTCAAATATTTATTAAAAGTAAAAATTATATAAATCTATATATTATAAGTATATAAAGATATATATTTATTATTGAAAAATGATAAAATTTTCCTTGATAATATTTCTAATTTGTTGTACATAATTATTTAAAATTATTTGAAATTAAAGAAGTTCAAAAATTAATTAAATTGGGGAGGACCAAAATTGGGTGTTAACAGTGCCACCAACGTCCATCAATGAAAATTATTACTTATAACATAACATCATATGTTGAAATATAAGAAGCTAACTAAGAAGCATGGTGATCTGACAACATAATAATAACTCTCGATCGACAAGTTCGATAAATACGGTAAATAAATGGTTTATCACCACACCCTTATCTTCCCCGTCTACCAAAATTATTTCTTGATATTTTTATGAGGTCAAACTTACTAGCCTCATCCTTACTTCACAATATACAAATCCTTACACAACCCAAATAGTTATATAATCTTGAAATCTCAGTTTCCAAATATCATCCCGTGAGTTCTTAAAATTTTTAACTAAAATGTAAATATAGTCTTGTAAATGATAGTGAGGATGAAAGAAATACCTTGATTTTTATCTATAACAATGACAGCTAATTGACCCCCTTCCTTAATGACATTTAATCTTGAAACCGAGCTCAAACAACATGATGTAGATGTTTTAATATTATTTTGGTGATCAATTACCACATCGATCGATTTTCCCACAAAATCCTCCTTCAGCGTGTATATGTATATATATTTGCAGCATAAATTTACGTAATATTTGAAGGAAAAAATGGACCAAAGATCTGCTGGAGTTAAAGTGTGTGTGTGTATATATATAAGTATAAACATCACATACTATGACCTGTTCTATTGTTATTTAAAGGCACCTCATTATAGGTTGTGAGAATTATTAAAATACGCTATTAAATTTATTTGGGGTGACACGATGAAAAATTTTAGTAATTGAAATTTTACTCAGGCTAACATCATCCCACTATAGCGCTGCCACTGCAGTGGTCGGCAGGTCGCTATAGCAGGCTGACAGAACCAGTAGCTAAAAAACATGGATTTTTTATTGGACTTCTCCTCTTCAGTTACAAAAATGATGTGGTTTGCTCCAAAAACCCTCCTAGGCTGCTACAAAGCTGGGAAGCAATAGAGAGAAAGAATATTCGCTTGAATGGGGAAAACCCATGGATTCTAGGTCAACTTACCATCAGGATTCGCCTCTACAGAGCCAAAAGTTCATGTTCAGACTTTTGTTGTAGCTACTTGGCGTCCAGGTAGGCTAGGCTTAATTGAGTAATTTAGACATGTTTCCTAATGCATAATATGTTGTAGTTTGATGGAAGATTTCATGCCTAGGCCATCGGGCATGGAGTCTGAAGGAATATACATATTAGTTGTCGCGTTGTTGGGGTGAAATTATTGTGTTATGATCAAGGTGACCTCAATACTTGATTAATTATTGATATTAGGATCCTGAATCCTAAGGAGACTATATTTTTGGTGGGTTAGAGTAACTGGTAATGGTTATGTGTTAAGGGATTGCTAGGCCATAGTGGATTCTCAAGTCTCGTATGATTATGGGAAATGCGATGAATCAGGAAGGTACTGAGTTCACAAAAATAGGAAGGGGATTTCCTAGGGACGGTCGTATGGTTCTAAATAAGACCAGTATGGGGATTTCTGTGTTATGTGCTCAAATGATTAGGCCAGAGTTACTTCGGATAGGCCTTTAAAGTCGGGAGAATGAACTAGGTTAGTTCTAGTAAGTGATGGTTTAATTGTTTCTCATTTACATTATGTGTGCATGTTAACTATTAAATTTGTATTTCCAGTACATTACATGTTTTAGGAAATATGGTAATGAATGTTAATAATATCAGGTTGTAAATCGTATGCAATGAACTTGTCTTAATTACTTGTTGGTTTTACAAGTGTGGGTTGTTTTCAATGTGGTTGTGATTGTTGTGACGTCTGTGACATTTGGTTGTCTCGGGTACCATGCCTGCTACAAATCATTTGTTGGCTTGGGTACTACGCTTGGTATGGGATATCTATTGGTTGGCTTGGATACCACGCCTGGTACATGTTCTATAATGGTTGGCTCGGGTACCACACCTAGTACAAGTTTGGTTGTGTTTATTTGTGTTAGTTCCATGAGTTAAGTGTGTTTAATTTTTGTGATGTAATTACTACATGTTGATCCATGAGTTGCCGGATTGTTGTGTTTCAATGCTGGGATGGTTCTTGTGTAGACCGAGAATTCATATTAAACATTGTAGATGATGTCTTAGAGATCTTTGGGTGGTCTGGGTTATTGGAAGGTGTGTTGAGATCGTACAGGGATAGTTGTTTGATTTATGTGCCATGATGTTATAAGGTTTAGTACATTATGGGATGGGATATGGGCATATGGTGGTTGAGTCAGGATGGTAATAAGTGTTTGCACGTTGTCTATTTAATTGGCTAAGGGTCAAGATCTAGGGTTGTTGGCATAAGATCTCAGGTGAGTGGGACGGACCGACTAACAGTGATACTTAGCAATTGTGATTTCAGGATTTGAACCACTAAAGTAATTCTAGTGTTGGTAAGATGGGTAAGCTTGGAAAGACTTTGTGCAATAGGGAGTCAGGCTATGACTAGGGTATAAGGGGAAATGACTCCTAAAGGTGGAGTTGGCAGAGGAAGGGGGTAGGGAGGGTGGGGGATCGAGTGTATAGGTTCAAGGATGTTATACCTACGTAGTAAGGGCTATTAATGAAGGACCACAATTGTATAACTTCAAGTTGCATATTTCTTCGGATTATTTATTTAATATTATGCGGTAGATACGGGTCAACTGATGATGCCTACCAGTACGTGTTGTTTGTACCGATACTACTCTTTTTTTATCTTTCGGTATAGTCTGGTTGAAGGATCAGTGATGTTCCTATGTAAAGACGACGGTGATCTCTGTAGCTTCTACTCTGCTCTTCCTATGGTGAGATTTATATCTTGTTTGCTATTGTACTTCTCTTAGAAGCTCTTGTACCTATTTAGACTAGTTCCTAGGGAGGGGCTTTATTCAAGTTTTGTTAAAAGATTTCATTGTACTCAGAGTTTTTTTGTAATTTTTTTTAAATATTAAAGGTAAAGTTATATTTTCTTTATTTCTTCAGCATACCTATTTTTAATCAGGTGATATGGGCTTTTCTATCTATGTTATTTAAAGTAGGTGCCCGCACGGCCCGATAGTTGAGTCGTTACAATTTGGTATTAGAGCCTATCAAATAAAGTCCTGCAGATTGGTGTGTTGATGTCCACATCTAATGTTTGAGAAGCTATAAAGCATTCTAGGAAATCGTTCCACTTTTTTCTCTCCTTTCATGCGGTCTGTTGCTTGCTTGTATTGGTTGAGTCTAATTGGTATCTCTTTATTCAAATTAACATCTCAATAAGGAAAAAGAATGTTTTTGACTCAGGTTGAAATGACACAAGCAGGGAAGGTTGGAAATGAGAAGGTTCCAATTGATATCTGGATTTAAAAGCCATGTGAATACGTGGATGATCGGGCTAACGGTCATCCATGGGGTGAATAAAGAATAATAAATAAGACTTGTTTTAATGAGGAAGCTTGACATTGTGTTTATGTGTATTTGAATGACTGCGGACGTGTAGTGTGTAATTGATTTCCTTATTGTGAAAATTTTGGTCTGGGAGAGGTCATAACTTCGTTATGTGTGATTATTTTTAGTGATAAACTACTATGTGCCTTAATGGAAATTCTTTTGTTACATTTCGGGTATGCACTTACTGCTGGTAAAGATGGTAAGGGGATAAAATTATTTGTGACTGTGGTGAAACTCTTATTTTAGGACAGTCGGGATTGGTTGGCAACCATCGGGGAAAGGGCTATTCTTGTGTGATAGAAGGAATGTGATGTGATGAACAACTTGCTGGTCTGTTTCGTGACTGATTTTATGATAATATGGTGCTAAATACTGAATTATGCATTGTTCGGGTTGGTCTTGAGGTTATGTTTAAGACCATGATGCTATTTCTAAGGTTATTATTGATAACATGGAATGGGAAATAAGGAAACTTTGTAGAAAAATGTAATTTCTGGGTTGCTTCCACTAGGGCCTCCATAGCGGGACAGACCCGCTACGACGATCTCACTATAGCGGTGTTGCCATAGCACCGTGCAAGCCACCATAGCGGGATAGGTGGGACAGAATCCCTTCCCTGTTTTCCCCTTCTTTGATTTTCTTTCACAGGGTGTTTTAAAGCATTAGTTTCATTTGAGAGCTACTATGGGAACAATAGGAATCGCTTAAAAACAGACTTAGCATGCATAAACAATTAATATTATTCAACTAGCATCAATGTGCGATAGTAAAAAAGGTAAAGGGAATGGAATTATACCTAGTACATACCCCAAATGAGGGTAAACCCAATCACTAATAATGTATAATAAAATGGGGGAGGGGGGAGGGGGGGAGGTCCTAGCAGAATGCCACATCACCATCAGGGGCTGTGGCAGTGGGATCCTCGGCCGCAGTATCTCTCAGGAAAGGGAACTCCTCCAAGTCCTCTGGCTCGAGCTGGAGAATCTCCTGATCAGGGATAGCACAACTGACATGAACTTTATGGTCTTCCACTTTCGTGTAAGCATGCAATATCGCAAATGCCTGTCCTCTTCTCCTCATCAAGCACTTTGCGGAGTGCTGCATAGTCTTTACCATAGGGAGGTAGAGTTGCGGCTCCAACAGGGGCACCCTATATGAATCACCTGACCGTGACTAAGTCCTCCTTAAGGTGGCTGTTGGAGATTAGGGGATGGGACTGGTAAGGAGGGGCAGGATCATCATCATCATTATTAGTGCCCTTAGTAGCCCAGCTACTCTCTGCCTCCCCCACCTTTCTCTTTTTCCCCTTGGAAGTAACTACCTTCACCTTGAGAGGGTTAAAAGGGGCCTCCATCTCGACCTCCATGTCAGTATCATCCTTGGGCACCTCAAATCAGCTATAGAGTGCAAACACTAAACCAGTAAGGAAGGGGCCCTTTTTAGTTCCTCGATAGAAGTCCTTCTATTATGACAGAATCTGCATCCCCATATTTAGCTAAATACCCTTTATAGTGCAAGCCACTACCAAAGCCTGGGGATAGGTCATGCGATAATGTTGAAAGATGGACGAATCCTCTGGGATACCTAATTTAGCCATCTCCTAGTGTTGGATGAGAAGTAACTGCTTGTGATGTACTGAACAGTGGGCCAGTAGGCCTTGTCCCTGAACTCCTCCTCTACTAAAGAATCCCGAAGCCATTTCATGTCCCACTCTTGAAGCTTGGATTCAAATACAACATTTGAGATATTATGCACTCCTAGTACCTCATTTATGGTCCATCCATCCATGGGTACATCCACTACTCGGATACAGATGGTAGGGTTGGGGTCATCCCTAAGTACGATGGAGAGTATGGTGTAGAAATCCCTTACCCAGCCCGAATGCCCGGAAGGGGAAGCCTCTACCAATGGGCCCCAGAAAAACTCCTGAAGCCTAAAATAGAATGCCCTTGACTTTTCTGCCATACCCCTTATATTAAAAACCCTCTTATAGCAAAGACCAGTCCTTCGGTAGTCTCGGAACCTCTCCCGACTAGCATCATTTGGGAACCTCTCATAAAGTGGAATATGTTCTTGGTTGACATCCATTGAGTTATTGATCCTTCAAGATTATCAAATGGTTGGATTAGAACTCGTAAAATGCAAAAAATAAAAAATCAAAGTTCGGAGAAAGTCAATTCTTGATCCTGCCTGGGAGGCTGCTTCCTGCAGCCTCCCGCTATAGTGGGTTCTCTCTCGCTATGGCGATAGCGCTATAGCAGGAATTTATTTGCTAATAGAAGCATCACTATAGTGGCCATGATCCTCTATAGCAGCCTTTATCATTCCAGATTTTTAAGAGGTGCATCAATGGCGCCTGTTGACCCAAATTTCCATTTTTTAACATTCCAAGTTCAGATAAGTGTTTTCAAAGTACCCTATTACTATTTCATACAAAAATTTAGGCATTATAACTCCTACAAATTGCCCAAATCAACTATTTTCAATAAGAATAATCCTCCCCATTCACTACCCATTTTGAACCTGTTTTGGCCATGAACCCCATAATTCTTACGCATAGGATTTTGTGGGAGCATAATAAATGTAAGGAAAGCATCCATGCTTCAAGGATACTACCAACTCAAGGCCAAATTTCAAATTCAAACACCAACCCAATGTCTATTCTACTCATCAAATTCAAGCATAAAATAATTTATATTCGTGCAATGAAGTAAGAAAAGTAAAGAGTTACAATTATTACCTTGTTTTTTCAATGTCGGGATCAATGTGATCGGGGGGAAAGTGGTGTTTTCGAGTTATATTAGGGTAGAATGGGAGAGTAACCCATTTATCACCCCTATAAATTGTTACCACCCGCTATAGCAGGAGGTTGACCACTATAGCAGTGCCGCTATAGCGGGATTATTCTTGCTATAGTAGGGTCTAGACCACTGAGTAGGGAAAATTTTGTTGTTTCACTCATTAATCTCCCTAATCCAGTATATTATCGAGGCCTCAGATTATATGGGAACTCGAGAAGGGTTACTCATAAATGTTCCATGCAACTCGAAGGAAGGGATTCCTTGACCGAGCGGAATTGAATTAATTTTTTGTTGAGTTGGATATACCCAAAGAAATGGATGTTTTGATGGTTCGCGTAAGGTTAAAATTATGTTTTCAAGGTAGGGTGATAGGATTCAAGGATCTGGCTCTTTCTTTTCATTCTTCCATAGAAAATGATTCGGGGAAGAATAATGGGTAAATTGGTTTCTATTGTAATGACTTATTCTGTTATTATTTAAAGGCATCTCATTGCGGGTTGCGGGAATTATTGAAATACGCTATTAAATTTATTTTGGGTGACACGATGATGAATTTCAAAAATTGAAATTTTGCTCAGGCTGACTTCATCTTGCTGTAGCGCAACTGCTGTAGCGGCCGACAGGTTACTATAGAAGGCTAAAAGAACCAGTAGCTAGAAATTGCAAATTTTATATTAGATTTCTCCTCTTCAGTTGCAAAAAGAATGAGGGTTGCTCCAAAATTCCTCTTAGGATGCTCCAAAGCTTGGGAGCAATAGAGAGGAAGAATTTTTGCTCAATAGGGTAAAAGGTATGGATTCCAGGTCGACTTACCGTTAGCATTCGCCTCCATTGAGCCAAAAGTTTATGTTCAGACTTCTGCAGCAGCTAATTAGCATCTAGGTAGGCTAGGCTTAATTGAGTAGTTTAAAGATATTTCCTAATGTATTATATGTTGTAGTATAATGGGAGATTTCATGCATAGTCCTTCGAGCACAAAGTCTAGATGAATATGGGTATTGGTTGTCATGTTGTAAGGGTGGAATTATTGTGTTATGAGCAAGGTGACCCCAATACTTGATTCATTATTGATATTAGGATTCTAAATCCTAGGGAGACTATATTTTGGGTGGGTTTGAGGAATTGGTAATGGTTATGTGTTAAGGGATTGCTAGGCCGTAGTTGATTCTCTGGTTTTGTATGAATATGGGAAATGGTTTTAATCACAAAGGTACTGAGTTCATGGTATTAGGAAGGGTATATCATGTGAATGGTCGTATGCTTCTAAATAAGTCTAGTATGGGGATTTTTTTGTTATGTGCCTAAATGATTAGGCAGGAGTTACTTTGGATAGGCCTTCAAAGTTGGGATAATGAACCAGGTCAGTTATAGTAGGTGATGGTTGAATTGTTTCCCATTTACGTTATGTGTGCATCTTAACTATTACATTAGTATTGACAGTACATTACTTATTTTAGGGAATATGGTAATGAATGTTAATGATATCTGGTTGTCAATCCTATGCAATGAACTTGTCTTAATTACTTGTTTGTTTTACAAGTGTGGATTGTTTTCATTGTGGTTATGATTGTTGTGATGTCTCTGATATTCGGTTAGCTCAAGTACCATGCCTGACATGTGATATCTATCGGTTGGCTCGGGTACCACGCCTTTTACAGGTTCTCTTATGGTTGTCTTGGGTACCACGCGTGGTACATATTTAGTTGTGTTTTTGTGCGTTGGTTCCATGAGTGAACCAAGTTTAATTCTTATGACATATTTACTACATATTGTTCCACAAGTGGTCAGATTGTTATGTTTCAATGCTGGGATGGTTTTTGTGTAGACCGAGATTGTATATTAAACACTGTAGATGATGTCTTAATGATCCTTGGGTGGTCCTGGTTATTTGAAGGTGTGTTGGGGTCATATAGAGGTTGTTGTCATATTTATGTGTCATGATGTTATGGGGTTTAGTACATTGTGGGATGGGATATGGGCATATAGTGGTTGAGTCAGGATAGTAATAAAAATTTGTAGGTTGTCTATTTAATTGGCTAAGTGTCAAAGGCCAGGGTTGTTTGCATAGGATCTCAGGTGAGAGGGACAGACCGACTAACAGTGATAACTAGCAATTGTGATTTCGAGATTGAAACCATTAAAGTAATTCTAGTGTTGGTAAGATGGGTAGGGTTGGAAAGCCTTAGTTCGATAAGGGGTCAGGCTACGACTAGGGTAGAAGGGGGAACTGGCTACTAAAGGTGGAGTTGGAAGCGGAAGGAGGTAGGAAGGTTGGGGATAGAGTGTATAGATTCAGGGATGTTATACCCGGATAGCAAGGGCTGTTGAAGAAGGACCAGGATTGTATAACTTTAAGTTGCATGATTCTTCTGATTATTTACATAATATTGTATGGTAGATTTGGGTCGACTAATGATGCCTATCAGTACATGTTGTTTGTACTGATACTACTCTTTCTATACCTTTTGGTATAGTTTGGTTGCAGGATCAGTGATGTTCCTAGGTAAAGACGACGGTGATCTTCGACAGCTTCTACTCCTCTCTTCCTATGGTAGGAGTTGTGTCTTGTTTGCTATTGTATTTCTCTTAGAAGATCTTGCACATGTTTAGACAAGTTCCTAGGGAGGGGATTTATTTGAGTTTTTGTAAAAGATTTCATTGTACTCAGAGTTTTTTTGTAATTGTTCTTAAATATTAAAGGTAATGTTATGTTTTCTTTATTTCTTCCGCATACCTATTTTAAATCGGGTGGTAAGGGTTCTCCTATCTTGGTGATTTAGAGTAGGTTCCCATACGGCCTGGTAGTTGGGTCGTGACACATACGATAATTGACTAAAATTGATGGCTCTTAATAAATTTATTATTTGATTGATTAAAAGTGCCAAGTCTTGGAATAGATTGATGCAACCATTAACTACACATGCTACTGCCATAACCTTTATTTTACATGTGGAGGTTGTGGTGTCAACACGACATTTCATTTAATTTATTTACTTTGATAGGGGCCATGCTATGTATGCACTTGAGTATTGCGTAGGTCAGTGGTGAAACAAACATAACCTTTTGCTGCAAACTCCGATTGATGAGAAGTTTTTTTATTGGAAACTACACTCAAAGACCTTTTATTTCATAGGTAGTAGGTGCTGACATTCAAAAACACTCTCCTGAAGGAGGTGGTAATGATCGCCAAGCAAAATATTAAGTACCCAATGTATGTAGGGGTCGAATACACGTAAAACAATATTGAGGGCGATTGAGAAACTAAGAAATTAGAACAACTCACTAAAGTTCAAAGAGCAAAAATAAATAAAATCATTGGGGGTTTTGTTCAAAATCGAGAATTGCAATATAAAGGATCGGTTGACAACAACAACGATCTTCTCGACACAAGGATAGCAAGGGAGATTCGGGAAGGAAATTTAATTCAAATCCATACGATACATTATAAATTAATTAAGTACTTACAAATTAATCACGAGTCAATTCAAATAAGCCTTGGAATCTCAAGCATCCACGAATATCTCTCGATAATTGGTGAATATTTCTCAGCTAATTCTCTCGAATCTAGCTAAGTGTTAATAAGGATATTTCCATTATGGCAACACTAGGATTAACTATTTCTAGCCCCAAATCCTTAAATGAGGTTTAAAGCCTCAAGTTAGTGTTAATTAACCTTTCCCCAACTTTGATTCACTCTTTCAATCTAAACCAAAGTAAAAGAGGCAAGCCCAAGGGTTGATCACTCCCTTTAGAATCAATTCAAGTACAAGGATAATTAAATAATCAAAGACCCAATTCATAAACTAGAAAATATTTAATTAATTGCAATAGCACATGATTAGAATTCAAACCCACATATTATTTATCTCTAAAACAATATCGGAATCTCAAATCAACAACTACACCTATAATTGAGCAATACAAAGGAAGAGTTGAAGAAAGGAACTAAGAATTTTACAATAAAAGCATCCAATCTTCACTCCAATGGTGTAGGGTGTTGAACTTGCTCTCCAAGCTTTCCAAAATAGGTTTCGCAATAGCCAAAGATGAATAATCCTTTCCTAAAATGGTTGGGAGTTCTTTTATGTGGATTGGGGTTTCTAAAAATGTGATTTTCCATCAATGCCATGTAGTTGCCGCTTCATTCTTTGCCTACACAGGCGGTGTGCCATGTCAGCGAAGGGATAGTGTCTGGTTAACCATTGCCTATGCAAGGGGTCCACCACATATGCGTAGCTTGACTTAATGGTTGACCTTAACGTATGCAGCCGGCCCACTGTATTCGCGAATTCCAATTGTGCTACCAGTTCTTGACTTCTCCAAATAGATCCATTTTGACTTGTTTTCCCTCGATTCCTTTCCCGATCACCTCTAAATCACATAAGCTTGTAAAATAGATTTAAAATGTGTCAAATGCACTATTTTTCTCAATTACTCTAGAAGAAGTATAAGATTAAGAGCCAAATAAGTAGGTAGTATACCAACTTGCCAAACCCCAAAACTTGACCTATTGCTTGTCCTCAAGCAAATTCAAAACTTTAATTCAATGGACTCAAAAGAAAAAGTGCAATGACATAATGAAAACTCAAGGAGAACCTATTTTAAGCTCAATGTATGACTTCAATTGGTACTAATGATTAGTTTATCACATGTTAACTATATCTAAACCATCCCCTCCATTCAAAACACGTTTTCAAGAATGAAATAGAGTTTAAGATGATCAAGTGACAACAACCAATCCTCAAGAAGAGACTCAAAACCACTAGTTCACCAAACATGCTCTTTTGACTCATTTTTTGGAATTTAATAACATCAAAAACTATCCTAGTTCACATGCCATCACAAGAACAAAAGTCCCAAACACATACTATTCACAAGGATAACACAAGGGACAAATGCACAAACACTCGCACTCACAAAGAATTTTAAGTACCAACAAGTATCAAACCATAAGCTTGCCCTTAATTTCAATTGCCACTAATTCAAAAGCAATTGGTCATAGATCTCAAAGGACTTTGCTAAGCTTGTAATGTAGGTTTTGGAAAGGGTCATTTTGGATTAAAGTGACTACATCCTCCTTGGACACTACACCCACTTTTTTAATTCAAAAACCAAAGCCATATTCCTTTCCATTTTCATACAACACAAAGCACTATTTTACTTATTGATACGCCTAAATTACACCTTCAAAAGAAGCATAAAGCGGCCGTTGTTAAAATATAGAACCTAACCAACGTTAGGGTCGATCCCACAGGGAATATGGTAGGATCTCGATCACCAGTGCGTATTCGCGCTCTTAGCCATCTTATTTCCTTAATGGGGTTTTTTAAGTAATTGTTAATGTTTGTAAATTATTAAGTAACAAGTAATCAACAAGTATCAATATTGTTCTGATTAAGAGAGAAAATGGACTAGGAATGTGTTCCCCATGAGTTCATGACGCAGTAGGCGTTGTACTAGCAATCTATTCTGGTGCTTAGCATGCAAGATCGATAAGTTAGGTTCACCTAAATGGCTGGTCCCCTAGATAGATGAATTTCACCATGCAACTTGGTCCGTCTACGGGTGTATGCTTTACTAACCCTAACCTTTGACACCAGATTAGCTATTTTCGGACAAGGTCAAGCTATTAGATGAGGGTTGGTAGCCTCAAATCTCTGTTGTAACCAACCCTCTTTCCATTCGTTACCTCCTTGGTCTAGCAAGTAAGAATAAGTCAAGTACTAACGTTGGCCACCTGTCACAACCTGAAACAGGTCCATGATGGCACCTACATAACCCCCCATTAGGCAAGCCAAACACAACTATGCAGAAGACAACAAAACTAGTATATATAAAGAAAGGGAAGATATGAATATAAGGGAGATAGGGCCAATAGAATATATCCATACCAACAGTACTAAATATTCAAAAATGGCCCTAAAGTGACCAAGAAGACAAAATATAAAAGAACCAACCCGGACCTGGTGTCACTGGTACAAGAGCGACTAAAGTATGGAGTAGATATACAACAAACTCTATCTATCAAAAATACAAAATACAGAAAAAAATACAAGATGGAAAGCATGTAAAGTCTCTAAAGCGCCAGGAGCTCATCGTAGTTTGAACTGTAATAGGCCTCGACCCAATAGGCATCTTAGGCCGACTGAGCGCAGAAAGATAATATAAAATACAAATTACAGGAAAGTAAGCAACTACAGGGATCCACCTAAATCTAGTTATAAAACTGAAAGTCAATGCTAACCCGCTAACAGAGAGGAGAGTAACAACCAAAGTAAAACCAAGGTAACAAATAATCCAAGTACAATCCAACATGATGCAATGCCATGTGAGATGATGAGGTGATGTGTAAATGCATAAAAGTAAAACCTGGGATGTCGCATCGGGCGCCCAGAATTTAACCTCGGACTCATCAGCATATGCACAAGAGGTAAAACCTAAATTAACACATCGGAGCCCCTGGAATCGATCATCGGACTCATCAACAAAAAAATAAGTGGAGAAAAGGTCTAGAAACGTCCCTCTGACCAGCATAAAAATAGCATTTTCCTTCCCTTTCCAAAACCAATAGTAAAACAAAAATAATTCCTTTAAGATCTGAAAGTCATAGTAACTATAGTAAATCTCAAGTCTGGAACCAAAACCTCAAAAATCATTCCTTTCTACACTGACGGCATGAGAATGTAGAATGAGCATGTAAATTTCCATGTTCAGAGAATATAGCACACAACAGGGAAAAACA
Organism: Jaltomata sinuosa; assembly: GCA_003996215.1. Taxonomy (NCBI): domain Eukaryota; kingdom Viridiplantae; phylum Streptophyta; class Magnoliopsida; order Solanales; family Solanaceae; genus Jaltomata; species Jaltomata sinuosa. Next base: position 30,688 of record QJPP01005705.1, read on the forward strand.
GGGCAAGTATATCCTCCAATCAAGAGAACTGACCTGTAAACTCTGCTCAAATCCAAGCTATGGCCTCGGGCTATGCACAATAATGAAATAAAAAGGGAAGAGCAGAAAAATAACTACGACAACAGCTAGAATCAACCGCTCTACCTCTAAAACCTCCTAAAAGCATACTAAGGATTCTATGATAGGCATAATAATACTACAGGCTCCTAGACTAAGGATAACAAGAATAACTCTAATCTATGATCCAAAATGGCCAAAATAATACAAGTAGCATGATTTAAGTCTAATTCTACCTAGAGTCCAACCTAACATTCCAGTAACATATATAATATGAAATCTAACTAAACTTAGTCTAGAAAGTAAATCGTAACCTACCTTAGGGCCGAACCACAAACACGAACTATCACTCATGTGACTTCCCCTTTCGAACAAGTGTCAAGACGAGATGAATGACACCCATATTGCTATACAGAAATATGGGACAAAACTTGGGTCATAAAATGACCCTTGGGTCCTGCGCGATGAAATGGAAAGTAAAAATTATAGTTATGTCTGCTACGGGTTATAGAACCCATACCTAAAAGTTGGGCATGAATGGGACTCATTTCGGGACCCAAAATTACCCCGAAGTTCAACTAGTTCAAGAGAATTCACAAGGGGAAAACCAACGAAAATGTACAAAATTAAGGAGAATGAAATCAACAGAAAAGAGAAGGGGGATAGAGGGAAATTACCAGGTGAAGAAGACTGAGCAATGGAGTTGAAATCGGGGCTTGAGAGCTTATCAATGGAGGAATTTTATAATTGTGGAGGATAAAACAAAGTTGGCAGCTTATATAGCTGCCAGAAGTGCTTTATCGCGATCTCGAAGTACCCCCACGCAGTCGCAATGATGAGCTAGCCAGACCATCACGGTCGCGATGGTCCAACCACGCAAATGCGTAGAAAAACCTAGATCAGATCCCAGCCTGCTTCATCGCTATCGCGAGGATCAACCCACGTGATCGTGATGGCGAAGAAGCTAGACCATCGCGAATTTGATGGCCACCTTGGAGTCGCGATGAGCAAACTTATCTGCAACACACAAAAGCAACCAACAATTTTCCAAGGCTAAAATGTCACCCGATGGACCCTCGAGATTCATTCAGAACCCCGTGGTCACAAACCAACCATGCTACCCTACTAGAAACAACATTCTGGACTCAATGGAAATGATGAAACTCCCAATGGAGATTGTTTTAATGAAAAGTGGGACCCATGCCCAAAACCAACTCGGAACTCAATACCCCAAAATAAGTCCGGAAGCCTCGGGGCCTAAACTAAAGGTCCCTCTAGCCCAAAGTCGACATTCCAGAGCTAACAACACTGACAAAAATTCCATCCGAGGCCGTCTTCTCCGAATGTGGACCAAAGTCAACCCCACAGGCAAAACTGGCTTGAAAACAAAAAAAAACACCAAGACAAACCAAAAGCACTCAGACCCAGACCAAGGGTCCCACTAGACCAAAATACCTATTTTGGAGCCAACAAAATTGTTAAAATTCAATTTTAAGCATGTTTACCAAGAAAGTTGACCGAATTAAAAAAAAAATTAAGTTCAAATTCTAAAATAGCGAAATGGCCAAAACAACCTAAGGAACGGCCTGGAAACTGAACCATCAGTCTCGTCAACTGATAAATGACTTATAGCTGCTGCAGGAAAGCTCAAAATGCAGAAAAGTACAAAAAATTGGAAAATAACTTGGAGGGTCATTACAATATCCACTTCTAAAAGGACTTTCATCCTCAAAAGTTATAGAAAAGATGGTACTTGAAGACTCAAAAAGGCGAGGATAGCGGGTTCGCATATCGTTCTCAGTCTCCCAAGTAGCCTCCTCAATAGGGAGATGCCGCCACTGAACCTTAACTGAAAGAATCTCCTTGGACCTTAACTTTCTAACTTGCCTGTCCAAAATAGCAACATGATCTTTCTTAAAGGCTAAGGACTCATCCAACTTAACCGAGTCCAACTGTAGCACGTGAGACTCATCCAGAATGTACCAACACAGTATAAAGACATGAAAAACTAGGTGGACATTGGAAAGAGCAGGAGGCAAGGCCAACTCATAAGCAACCTCTCCAATATGACGAAGTATATCAAATGGCCTAGTGAACCTAGGACTGAGCTTACCCTTCCTCCCGAACCTCATCACGCCCTTCATGGGCGACACCCGAAGGAACTCACTATCACTAACTATGAACTCTAGAACTGGAACTCTCCGATCATCATAACTCTTCTGCCTACTTTGGGCAGTGCAAAGTCTCTCTTGGATGACCCAAACTCTATCCATAGAATCGTGAATCAAGTTGGTACCCTATGGCCTAACCTCAAAAGCATCAAACTAACCCACCAGAGGTCTGCATCGCCTACTATACAAAGCCTTGAAAGGAGCCATCTGAATGCTGGAATGGTAATTATTATTATATGCAAACTTTTCCAAGGCTAAACACTAGTCCTACTGACCCCCAAAATCAATAACATAGGCTCACAACATATCCTCTATAACCTGAATTGTATGCTCTGATTGACCATTTGTCTGCGGATAGAAAGTGGTGCTAAGCTCAACTCTAGTACCCAACTCTCTCTGAATAGACCTCTAGAAATGCAAAGTGAACTGAGTACCCATGTCAAAAATAATAGAAACTGGAAAACCATGTGTAAGACCCTGGTATTCAAATTAGCTAACAAACCTTGAATCCAGAAAATTCTCACAACTGTTGGATACCACGGGCAGCCACCACGGGCGTCGGAGCTCTGATGAGCCATGGGGCACGCTGTTCAAAGCGTCTAGTGGCTCTTGGCCATAGTTCCTCCTAGCCCAATGGGTGGTCACGACGGGTGTCACGGATGCGACGGCCTGTGGGAACCCACTATCAGAATGCTCCAGTGATTTCCCCTCCCCTGTCTTTCTTTCTCTGATGGGCGTCACCACAGGCATCGTAGCTGCAATGGCCCATGGGACCACATCGTCAGAACCCTAAAATGCCCTAGAATTTCAGATCTTCCCTCAGATGCCTTGGGCGATGGGCCATTGTGGGTACGTCGCCCATCGGGCAGCTTGTGAGGTGATAATTCTTGCAGCTTTCTATTTTTAATTCAGGGGTAAATTAGTCTTTTCCCCTATTCTTTAACTCCTAAGTGAGGTCATTTTGACCATTTTTAGTAGGGTTTTATCTCCTAATGGCCTAAACTCTTCTAATTCTAACTCATTCTATTTCCAAAAGAAGAAAGAGTTCCTTTTTTCCAAGTCTCAAGCTCTAAGCAAGAAGCTCCAAGTTCAAGCCTTCATTTCTTTTCATCCTAAGATCAAGCTAGCTTCAATAAGGTACGTGGATATTCAATAAGGGATTCCTTTAACTCTTATGCCCAAAAACCTAGGTTTTGACTTTGATTTATGAAATTAGGGTTCTTACCAAAATTGGAAAAAAGTTATGGGTTTTGTTTTAAAGTATCAATTCATGGTTTCCCATTACTTATCTATAATTTATTTGAGATTCCTTAATTTATTTCAAAAGCCCATGAATTAAAGTTTTTTTCTACTATGATTCCATTAAATTGCATGATTTCAAGTGAAAATTGGCATGTTTAGATAACATGGCCTTATGTATTTATGGAAGTGCATGCCTGCTTCTTCAAATTATGAATTTAGAAAGAAAAATGTGTTTTGAATTATGGATATGCTAAGTTTTTAAGGATTTTGAAGTATGAATTGCATGACATCAGATATGTCCTTATTATATATGAAAGGTTTGGCATCTATATATGTCTACCTAAGCTATATGAATTGCATGGTATTCGATATACCCTTTTGCTTTTCAAACAGGTATATGTTTTGGGAGTAGTATTTAGCACCGAGTTTGACATGGTGAGATTATTAGTCCCAGAACTACGTGCCACCATAGGTGCCCTCTGTGGCTTATAACGGGATCCTGATATGTTAAGGTTCTAATTTTGGCTGGTTGGGACAACCTTTTTCAGTGTGGGTGTATGACACTGGACTCCATGTAGCTCATCATGGTTTATGTTGGTTAAGAGAAACTCCTGTATGAAGATTTAAGACTTATGCTTGTCTATTTCATGCTTTAAGCTTTAAACTATAAGATTTACTTATGATACCTCTTTTATGCATGAACTCTGCTTTATTTACATTTTAAGTATGTATTTACCATATTTATGCATGTCTCTCTTATTCAGTACATCCTATAGTATTGACATATATTCTCGTGTTGCATCCATTAATGATGCAGATATAGGTTCTTTCCCTCAGACTCGTGGCTAGACATCACCAGAGATCCAGTTTCCACTGGTGAGTCCTCATTATCCAAGGGCTTGTGTTTGACCTATGTCTTTTATGTTCCTTCTTTTTATTTCTGAGTTAGATGGGGTATTGTCCCATCAACTCTTTATGATAGTTTAGAGGCTTTTTAGACATAGATTTTATTTGGGTCTCTCTTTCGGACTATGTTTCATCTTAACATTATCTTTTATGAATTGGGTTGCCTAGCTTTCTTTTTATGCTTCTTCTATGTTTTCCTATGAATAACTGAGTATGCTATGACCAAGGGTTAACTTGGGGAACTTGTAGTCTCGAGTCTCGTGTTATGCCTAGGGAGTAGCCTCGAGGTGTGACAAACTTGGTATTAGAGCCTTAGGTTCAAGAGTCTTAGGGTGTCTGAAAGCTGCATTGAGTAGGGTCTCTTTCATATGTGTAAAGCATACCACACTTATGAGAGAGAAGCTATGAGTTGTCTTAGGAAAAACTTCACTTTTTTCTTTATCATTATCATGTGATAGAGTTTAACTCTCTTACCCCTCTAATTCATTCTGTATGCATTTCAAAAAAAATTCCTTGCCATGCTATGTCTCGCCGAGTCAATGCCCGAAATGCTAATCCTCCGATTCCAGACCCCAAGGTCACAAATGCAGAGTTTAGAAGTTTTATTTATATGCTAGCTCAGACTATGGCCATTCAGGCCAATCAACCAGCTCCTATCCCCATACACCCTCAAGGTGGAGTTGCGGCCCAAGTTTGAGACTTTATTCGCATAAACCCACCTGAGTTCAGGGGTTCGAAAGTTGGTGAGGATCCACAAAATTTCTTAGACAAGGTAAAGAAGATCTTTGGGGTAATGCAAGTTGTTAGTGTAGAGGGTGTTGAGCTAGCCTACTATCACCTCAAGGACGTGGCTCATATTTGGTTTACTTAATATAAAGATGCTAGGTCTAGGGACGTGGACCCTATGACTTGGGAGTGTTTTGAGAAGGCTTTTGTTGACCAGTTCTTCTTGAGGGAATTGAGGCAAGCTAAGGCCGAAGAATTCATAAATTTAAGGCAAGTTTCCTTGACGATTTAGGAATATGGGTTGAAATTCACCCAGCTTTCTGGGTATGATCCTTCCATGGTGGCTGACCCGTGGGATGAGATGAGTAAGTATGTTTACGGAGTATCAGATTTTGTAAAGAAGGAGTGTAGGTTTGCGATGCTTTTGGGTGACATAGATATTTCTCGACTTATGACTTATGACCAACATATTGAGGGAGACATATTGAGGGAGATGGCAAGGGATAACAAGAGGGTTAGATCAGAGAGTTCAGGTTTTGGACATCATAGGTCCAGAGGCAGATATCACTCTTTGTTTCAGAAGAAATCATTAGAACCCATTCATTCTTCAGCTAATTCTCCTACCTAGTCCCCCAAGCCTCGTCATGATCAGGCTGGTAGAGGATTTGGTTCCTATTCACAGGGGAGTGTTGCAAAGGAGACTCCTTACCCTTCTTACATCAAGTGTGGTAAACGTCATCCTAGTGAGTGTCTAGATGGTTCAGGTGGATGTTTTGGGTATGGTCAGGTTGGACACAAGATTAAGGATTACCCTTCAGCTAAGAATGTACAGACAGTTAGCAGGACTCAGTCTTCCCTAGCATCCCCAGGAGGTCGACCGGCCCAGCAGGGTACTACTTTTAGTTCTGGTGGTTAGCGCCAAAACTGCCTTTATGCCATGTCCTCTTGCAAGGACTAAGAGAGTTCACCTGACATTGTTACGGGTATGTTGAAAGTCTTCTCTCTCAATGTGTATGCTTTGTTAGACCCCGGTGCATCCTTATCTCTTATGACTCCTTATGTTTCTTGCAAGTTCGAAATTAGTCCTGATCAACTCTTAGAATCATTTTGTTTTTCTACTTCTGTTGGTGAGATAGTCCTAGCCAAAAGAATCTACAGAAATTTCCCTATCTCATTCCTTCATAAAGTTACTTCAGCGGATCTAGTAGAGTTGGAGATGAATGATTTTGATGTCATTCTTGGTATGGATTAGTTATATGCATTTTATGCCTTGGTTGATTATCGTACTCGAGTCATCAGTTTCAAGTTTCCAAATAAACCTGTCTTAGAGTAGCAAGTTAGTCACCCATCCTCGAAGGGTCATTTCATATCTTACCTTAAGGCTAGGAAGATGATTTCTAAGGGATATTTTTATCATATAGTTCGTGTTATGGACACAGAGTATGAAACACCCTCCGTCCAGTCAGTTCCTATTGTGAATGAAATTCCAGAAGTGTTTCCCAAAGACTTGCCTAGAATCCCTCCTGAGCAGGAGATCGACTTTGGAATAGATCTTCTTCCAGTTACGCATCCTATCTCTATTCCTCCCTATAGAATGGCTCTCGCAGAACTTAAAGAATTAAAAGATCAGTTGAAAGACCTTCTTGATAAGGGTTTTATTCAACCCAGCATCTCTTCATGGGGTGCTCCGGTCTTATTTGTGTGAAAGAAAGATGGTTCCCTCAGAATGTGTATCGACTATCGTCAGTTGAACAACGTCACAATCACGAATAAGTATCTCATTCCTAGGATTAATGACTTGTTCGATCAGCTTCAGGGTTCTAGTTACTTCTCCAAGATCGACCTTAGATCTTGTTATGATCAGCTTCATGTTAGAGAGTGCGACATTCCGAAGACAGCCTTCAGAACTTGGTATGGTCATTATGAATTTGTGGTTATCTTTTGGATTGACAAATACTCCTGCAGCCTTTATAGATTTGATGAACCGTGTGTTCAAACAGTATTTGGATATGTTTGTGATTATTTTTATTAATGATATTCTTATTTATTCTCAGAGTAAGGAGGAGCATGCGTACTATTTGAGAGTGGTGTTGCACACTCTCAAGGACCAGCAGTTCTTTGCCAAATTTAGCAAGTGTGAGTTTTGGATGTAGTCTGTTGCTTTTCTGGGTAATATTGTTACTAGAGATGGTATTTGTGTTTATTCTCAAAAGATTAAGGAAGTAAAGAGTTGGCCTAAACCCATTTCCCCATCCGATATTAGAAGCTTTTTGGGTTTGGCCGGTTACTATAGGAGGTTTGTGGAAGGGGTTTCTTCCATCGCTAGCCCATTGACTCGGTTGACTCAGAAGAAGGTGAAATTTCAGTGGTCTGATCTATGTGAGAAGAACTTTCAGTAATTGAAAACTAGATTGACCATAACTCCAGTGTTGGCTCTTCCCGAGGGCCTAGATGACTTTGTTGCATATTGTGATGCTTCTAGGATTGGTTTAGGTTATGTTTTGATGCAACGTGGCAAGGTGATTTCTTATGCTTTGACACAGCTTAAGATTCACAAGAAGAACTACCCTACTCATGGTCTTGAGTTGGCGGCCATGGTTTTTGCTTTAAAAATTTGGAGACACTACTTGTATGGTGTTCATATGGATGTGTTCAGCGATTACAAGAGTCTTCAGTATGTGTTCACTCAAAAGAAATTGAGTCTTTATAAAAGTAGATGGATTCAGCTACTTAAGGATTATGATATGAGTGTGCTTTACCATCCTGGTAAGGCCAATGTCATGGCGGATGCACTTAGTAGGTTGTCCATAGGTAGTGTGTATTCGGTTTAAGACAGAAAGAAAGAATTCTCTAAGGATGTTCATCGACTTGCTCGATTGGGAGTTCCCCTTATGGATTTGACAAAAGGTGGTGGTATTGTTCACAATGGTTCTGAATCATCTTTGGTAGATGAAGTAAAAGATAAGCAAGACAGTGACCATATTTTCCACCAGTTGAAGGGTGCAGTCCATCAGCAAAAAGTAGAGGTTTTCTCCCAAAGAGGAGATAGTGTGCTTCGATATCAGGGTCGATTGTGTGTTCCTGACATAGATGTGTTTAGATGGCGAATTTTGACAGAGGCTCATAGCTCTAGGTATTCTATTCACCCTGTTGCCACCAAGATATACCGTGACCTACGGAAAGTCTATTGGTGGAATGGGACTAAGAGGGACATAGCAAGTTTTGTGGCAAGTGTCCTAACAATCAACAAGTGAAAGTAGAGCATCAATGACCGGGTGGTATGACTCAGGATATTGATCATCCTACTTAGAAATTGGAAGCGATCAATATGGATTTCATTACTGGGTTGCCTCGTACTCGAAGGCAACATGAATCTATTTGGGTGATTGTCGATCGAATGCCTAACTCATCTCACTTCTTGGCTGTTAAGACTACAGATTCAGCAGATGATTATGACATACTCTACATTCGGGAGATAGTCAGATTGTATGGTCTTCCATTGTCTATCATTTCTTATATGGGTACTCAGTTTACATCCCAATTTTGGAAGTTATTTCAGAGAGGTCTTGGTACTCAAGTTAAACTTAGCACACTTTTCACCCACAGACGGATGTCTAGGAAGAGCGTACTATTCAAAATTTGGAGGATATATTGAGATCTTATGTGATTGATTTCAAAGGTAATTGGGATAATCACTTACCGCTTATTGAGTTTGCCTATAACAACAGCTTTCATTCTAGCATCCAGATGGCTCTTTATGAGGCACTTATGGGCGGAGGTGTAGATCTCCTATTGGTTAGTTTGAGGCAGGTGAGGCAACTTTGATTGGTCCAAATTCAGATCATGAGACTATGGAGAAGGTTCACATCATCAGGGAGAGGTTTAAAACTGCTCAGAGTTGGCATAAATCATATGCAGATGTGAGGAGAAGAGAGTTGGAGTTTGAGGTTGATGATTGGGTATTTCTGAAAATGTCACCCATGAAGGGTGTGATGAGATTTGCTAAGAAAGAGAATCTTAGTCCCTGCTATGTAGGTCCTTATCAGATTCTGAGGAGAGTTGGTAGTGTTGCTTATGTGTTTGATTTTCCATCAGATCTAGAAGTGGTTCATCCAGTTTTCCATGTTTGTTTGTTGAAGAAGTGTGTTGGTGATCCGACCTTGGTTGTTCCTTTAGAAGATGTGGGTGTGAAGGACAACCTTACTTACAAGGAAGTTCTCGTGAAGATTTTTGATCGTTAGATTCGGAGATTGAGAAACAAAGAAGTCATTTAGGTAAAGGTCCTTTGGAGAAATCAACTAGTCGAGGGAGCTACTTGGGAAGTAGAAGCAGCCATGAAGGCCAAGTACCCTTATCTATTTCCTTCCGACTCAGTTTCAGCTTGAGGTATTAGTTTCCTCTTTAGTATGTCCCTCCAATTCTATTCCATCAATCTCTCTCACAATCCTAGCATGCATCCATGTTTTCCGAAGTTAGTTCTATCATGTTTTTAGTTGAAAGGCTTAGTTTTCATGTTATCCTTGAGTTTCTATATTTTATTGTTTGGTTGGGCTATTTTCTCTCTAGTTTTCCTTGCTTAGCCTTCATTCGAGGATGAATGTTCCTAAGGGGGAGATATTGTAACACCATGGTATTTGAATCAACTAAAAAACCTTGAATCCAGAAAATTCCCGGAACTGTTGGACACCACAGGCAGCCGCAATGGGCGTCGAAGCTCGGATGGGCCATGGGGTGCACCGTGTGAAGAATCCAGTGGCTCTTGACCATATTTCATCCTAGCCTGATGGGTAGTCATGAATGGTATCACGGATGCAATGGCCCCTGGGAACCTGCTGTCGGAATGCTCCAGTGATTTCCCCCCCTGTCTTTATTTCTTCGATGGGCATCACCACGGGAGTCGTGGCTGCACCGACCCATGAGACCACATCCTTAGAATCCTACAGCACCCCAGAAATTCATACCGTCCCTCAGACGCCTTGTCCGATGGGCCGTCATGGGTACGACGCCTATCAGGCAGCCCGTGAGGCGACAATTTTTACAGCTTTCTATTTTTATGTCAAGGGTAAATTGGTCCTTTCCCCTATTCTTTAACTCCTAAGTAAGGTTGTTTTTACCATTTCAGTAGGGTTTTATCTCCTAATGTCCTAAGCTCTTCTCATTCTATGTCATTCTATTTCAAAAAGAAGAAAGAGTTCCTCTTCTCCAAGTCACAAGCTCCAAACAAGAAGCTCCAAGTTCAAGCCTCCATTTCTTTTTATCTTAAGATCAAGCTAGCTTCAATAAGGTATGTGGGTATTCAATAAGGGATTGCTTTTACCTTTATGCCCAAAACCCCAGGTTTTTACTTTGATTTATGAATTTATGAAATTAGGGTTCTTACCCAAATTGGAGAAAAGTTATGGGTTTTGTTTAAAAGTATCAATTCATTGTTTCCCACTACTTATGTTTGATTTATTTGAGATTCCTTAATTGATTTCAAAAGATCATACATTAAAGTTTTTCTAGTATGAATCCATTGAATAGGATGATTTCAAGTGAAAATTGTCATGTTTAGATAACATGGCCTTATATATATATTAAATTGCATGCCTAATTCTTCAAGTTATGAATTTAGAAAGAAAAGTATGTTTTGAATTATGGCTATGCTAAGTTTTTAAGGATTTTGATGTATAAATTGCATGACATCCGATATGTCCTTATGATTTATGATAGGTTTGGTATCTAGATATGTCTACCTAAGCTATGTGAATTGCATGGTATTAGATATACCCTTATGCTTTTCAAATAGAATTGGCATTAGATTATGCTACAAGTAAATCTGAGTTATATGTATATATTTTGGGAGTAGTATTTAGCACCGAATTGGACATGGTGAGATTACCCTTAGTCACAGAACTATACGTGCCACCACAGGTGCCCTCTGTGGCTTATGACAGGATCCTGATATGTTAAGGTTCTAACTTTGGCCGGTTAGGACAACCTTTTTTGGTGTGGGTGTATGACACTGGACTCCATGTATCTCATCATGGTTTATGTTGGTTAAGAGAAACTCCCGTATAAATATTTAAGACTTATGCTTTTCTATTTCATGATTTAAGCTTTAAACTATGATATTTACTTATGATACCTCTTTTATGCATGAAATCAGTTTATTTACGTTTTAAGTATGTTTTTACCATATTTATGCATGTCTCACATATTTAGTACATCCTATAGTACTGACGCATATTCTCGCACTGCATCCTATGATGATGCGGACACATGTTCCTTCCCTCAGACTCATGGCTAGACATCGCCAGAGATCCAGTTTCGATTGGTGAGTCCATTTTATACGAGGGTTAGTGTTAGACCTATCTCTTTCATGTTCCTTCTTTGGATTTCTGAGTTAGTTGGGGTATCGGCCCATCAACTCTTTATGATAGTTTAGAGGCTTTTCATAAATAGATTGTACTAGGGTCTCTCTTTCGGACTATGTTTCATCTTGACTTTATCTTTTATGGATTGGGTTGCCTAGCTTTTTATTTATGCTTCCGCTATGTTTTCCTATGAATAACTGAGTATGCTATGACCAAGGGTTAACTTGGGGCTCCCGGGGCTCGTGTTACGCCTAGGGGTAGCCTCGGGGTGTGACACCGTGCGAACGTACAATCTCTCGAATGTAGATCTGAGCCAACCTCTCAGAACTATTGGAAGTCTGAACCGACAGAAAATGAGCATATTTCATCAACCTATCCACAATTACCCAAATAACATCAAATCTCTGCAATGTACGTGGTAACCCAACTACAAAATCCATAACTATCCGCTCCCATTTCTACTCTGGAATGGGTAGCCTCTTAGAAAAACCACCATGACTTTGGTGCTCAAACTTCACCTGCTGATAGTTCAAGCACCTTGACATGAAAGCTGATATATCCCTCTTCATCCCACACCACCAGTAGTGCTTCCTCAAATCACGATACATGTTAGCTGCCCTGGGATGAATGGAATATAGAGAACAATGAGCCTCCACTAAGATCAATCTAACCAAGTCACTAACTCTAGGAACATAGATACGACCCTCGATTCTCAGAACACCCTTTGAATCTAAGGTTGCCTTTATAGCCTCACAGCTCAACACCTTTTCATGAAGGATCCTCAATCTTGAATTATCAAGTTGTTATGCCCGAATCTGCTCCAACAATGAAGATCTAGCCTTAACACAAGCAAGAATATGGCCCGGCTCCAAAATGTCAAGTCTAACCAACCTGTTAGCGAAGGTTTGGATGTCACAAGTTAAAGGTTGCTCCTCCATATCTAAGAAATCCAAGTTACCTATACTTACTACCTTCTGGTTTAAGTCATCCACCACCACATTTGCCTTGCCTGGAAGGATAGAGATGTCATAGTCCTTCAGTAACTCCAACCACCTATGCTGCCTCAAATTTAGATCCTTCTAGCTGAAAATGTGTTGAAGAATATGATGGTCACTGAAGATCTCATAATGCACGCCATAAAGATAATGCCTCCAAATCTTCAATGCTAAGACCACCGCTGCCAACTCCAAGTCATGTGTGGGGTAGTTCCTCTCGTGAACCTTCAACTATAAGGAAGCATAAGCAATAACCCAGCCCTCCTGCATCAACACACAACCCAAACAAATACATGAAGCATCACAATACATGGTAAACCCCTGGCCCTCGACCAGAAGAGTAAGAATCATAGTTGAAGTCAACAAGTCCTTGAGCTTTAGAAAGCTCGCCTCACACTCATCTGACCACTGGAAGGGAATATTCTTCTAAGTCAATCTAGTCAATGAAGTTGCTATAGAAGTAAAACCCTTCATAAACTGCCTGTAGTAACCTGCCAACCTGACAAAATTGCAAACCTCGAAAGGAGAAGTATGCCTAGCTCAATCACAAACTGCTGCAATCTTTGTCGGATCCACCATAATCCCATTCTTGGACACCACGTTCCCTAGGAATACCAGAGACTCAACCCAAAACTCACACTTAGTGAATTTGGCATATAACTAATGGTCTCACAAGGTCTAGAGTACAACTCTAAAATGTTGCTTATGTTTCTCTCTACTCCTCGAATATATCAAAATGTCATTGATGAACACAATCATAAAAAAGTCAAAAGTAGGCACTGAACACATGGTTCATCAACTCCATAAATTCTTCTGGGGAATTAGTAATCCCAAAAGACATGACTAGGAACTCATAATTACAGTATCGAGTCCTAAATGCAGTCTTTGGGATGTACACAACCCTGATCCTCAACTGTTTGTAACCGGACCTCAAGTAAATCTTAGAGAATATCGATGCCCCTTATAAATGGTCAAACAAATCATCAATATGTGGCAAAAGATATTTGTTCTTCACTGTCACCTTATTCAACTGTCTGTAGTTGATACATATATGCATGGACCAATCTTTTTTCTTTACAAATAGAACCAGAGCACCTCATAGAGACACACTAGGCCTGATGAACCCTCTACTCAACATATCCTGGAGCTGAACCTTAAGCTCCCTCAACTCAGCTGGTGCCATCTGGCAGAATAGAAATGGGTTGAGTGTCCATCTTGACATCAATACCATAGTCAATGTCATGCTTAGGAGAAAGACCCAGAAGTTCAGAAGGAAACACATCCAAATACTAATAAACCAATGGAACTGACTCAAGAGAAGGTGTTATAGCACTAGTATCAGATATGTAGGCAAGATAGGCTAAGCACCCCTTCCCAATAAATCGTTGGGTGCTCAAGAAAGATATAACTCTCCTCGGCATATGGCTATCGGCACCCTTCCATATGATAGAAGGGATACTAGGCATTCGTAGAGTAATAGTCTTGGCAAAGCAATCTAAGATCGCAATATAAGGAGATAGCCAATCCCTGTCTAAGATCACATTGAAATCAACCATATCAAGTACAACCAATTCTACCCACGTGTCATACCCTAGGATAGTCACCACACAAGTCCGATACACCTGATCCACAACTAAATAATCTCCTACTGGGGGTAGATACATGCAATGGCACAGGTAATGACTCACAAGAAGACTCAAGATGAGTAGCATAATAAGAAGATACATAGAAGCATGTAGAACACAGATCAAACAAAGAAAAAGCATATTCATGACAGACAAAGATCGTACCTGTGATGACAACAACTGAAGCCTCGACCTTAGTTCAGCCCAGAATTGTATACATTTGGCCCTGACCACCATGATTTCCTGATCTACCAGACTGAGGATCACCTGTGGTACACTAAGGACAACCCCTACTATCTTGTGCACCGCGTCTGGCTGGTGTTGCTGGGGTACTGATCTGTCTGATCCTATCGCCTCTGATGCAATATTGATGGGCACTCTCTAGCAAAAAAGCCTATCTCACTACACTCATAACAAACCCGGCCAAATGTGTCCTGTTATGATGACTCGGTTAAATTTGAATGACTACCATGACTTGTGGACCCTAAATGAGCACCTCGTTGAGCAGGAATAATACTCTAGCTACTCTGACCCTCAGCAATCTGTAACACTGCTTGAATAGGATGGCTCAGCTGGAAATGCTACTGGTGCTGACCTCTACCATAGTAGCCTCTACCATGGGCCTGTGAATCGCTGAAACTAACCTTGTGATGAGGCATTGTATTGTTTCCCCCTTGGGCTTCGTGAAGTACGCCCTCAATATTGTGGGAATGGTCTATTACCTCCATAAAGGACTGGCCTGAAGCTACCATACCCTCTGTAGCCAAGCGAAGGTGTAAATTCAATCCACAAACAAAGTTATGCACCCTCTCGTGCTCGGTGGGTAGAATCATAGTCGTGTGCCTAGCTAACTGGTGGAAGCAAACCTCATACTCAGAAATAGACATAGATCCCTGCTCAAACCCAGCAAACTAATCCATCAAATTCTCCCTCATGCTATATGGTACATACTTCTCCAGAAAAGCTGTGGAGAACTGTGCCCAAGCAAGCGTAGGTGACCCGACTAGTCTACAAGCTATATATGACCTCCACCACTATTTTGTTGGACCATCCAACATAAATATGGTGTAATCTGCTTCATGTGACTCAACCAACCCCAAATTATGCAATATCTCCTGGCAGCTAGTTAGAAACTCATGTGCATCCTCCCTAGAAGCACCTGAGAACCTCAGAGGACCCAATCTCAGAAACCTACTAAGCATCTTTTGCTCCTTAGAAGACATTACGGACCTAGTTGGAATAGGTGGAGCAACTGTAGGGATCAGCAATACATCTAACCTGGGAGCCACAGCAGTAGGCTGTGCTCCTGAACCCTGAGCCACTGCCTGGGCTAGAGTCTAAGCCTTATCTATAACCTGAGAACCAATCGGAGTACCTGGTGAAGCTGCTAGTGGAGTCATACCCTTAAGAAACCCAAGTAACTGAACCAAAGTATCCTTCAGCACTAGAGTAGCCATGAAACCTTCCGAATGCTGGGCTGGCCCCACACCCTCTGGCTCATACTGAACCTCCTCGACCCTAACCTCATGCTCTAGTGACGGTGTCCTAGCCTAGGCCCAAGATGGCATCGCAGCTCGACCCCTACCTTAACCTCTGGGTTGACCTCTACCCTATCCCATAGCCAGGGCTCTAACTGCAGGTTTAGGGGCCTCATCCTCACCCGCTGCTGATCTCGTCTGAACCTTATGAGAAAGAGTGAAACAAAGATACTTAGAAGTTTATAAAGTCACGGAAGCACGATAAGGAATCAAACAAGATGGAATATTTCCTAAGAATGTCCTATAGACTCTAGAAGATTGGATACGGATGTCATCGTACCAATCCACGAGACTCTACTAGACACATTGATCTTGTACTGGCGAGATAGGTGAACCAAAAGCTCTGATACCACTCTGTCACGACCCAAAACTGGGCCATGATGGCACCTACATAACCCCGCAGTAGGCAAACAAAACCCAATAATGCGGAAGACAACAAAAGTAGTTTATATAAAGAAAGCGGAAGATATGAATACAAAGATATAGGGCCAATAGCATACATACATACCAACAGTACTAAATATACAAAAATGTCCCTAAAGTGTCAAAGAAGACAAAATATACAAGAACCAACCCGGACCTGGTTTCGCCAGTACAAGAGTGACTAAAGTACAGAGTAGCTATACAACAGACTCTGTCTATCCAAAATACAAAATATAGATAGAAATACAAGATGAAAAGCATGTAAAGTCTCTAAAGTGTCGAGAGCTCATCACGTTCTGAACTACAACAGGCCTCAAACAATGGGAGGATCAGTGAGGGTGACTCATACTAGATGCTGCATTAGAAAAAGATGCAGAGTGTAGTATGAATACCAAGACAACAAGTACCCAGTAGGCATCATAGGCCGACCGAGTGCAGAAAGATAATATATAATATGAATTATTGGAAAGTAAGCAACTACAGGGATTCACCTAAATCTAGTTATAAAATTGTAAGTCAATGCTAACCCACTAACAAAGAGGAGAGTAACAACCAAAGTAAAACCAAGGTAACAAATAATCCAAGTACTCTAACATGATGCAATGCGATGTGAGATAATGAGGTCATGTGTAAATGCATGAAAGTAAAACTCGAAATGTCGCATCGGGCTCCTGGAATTTAACCTCGGACTCATCAACATATGCACAGGAATTAAAACCCAAAATAACATATCAGGGCACACGAAATCAATCATCGGACTAATCAACAAGAAAATAAGCGGAGAAAAGTCTAGAAATGTCCGTCAAACCGGCATAAAAATAGCATTTTCTTTCCCTTTCCAAAACCAATAGTAAAACAAAAATATTTCCTTTAAGATATGAAATTCATAGTAACTATAGTAAATCTTAAGTCTGGAACCAAACCTCAAAAATCATTCCTTTCTACACCAATGGCATAATAATGCAGAATAAGCATGCCAATTTCCATGTTTCGGGAATATAGCAAACAATAGGGCAAAATAGGGAAAAAGTACCCTCCAATCAAGAGAACTGACCTGGAAACTCTGCCCAAATCCAAGCTATGGCCTCGAGTCCACAGTTACACACATCAAAGAAATAAAAAAAAATGGAAAAATAACTACGACAACAGCTAGAAGCAATCGCTCTACCTCTAAAACCTCCTAAAAGCATACTAAGGATTCTATGATAGGCACAACAATACTACGGACTCGTAGACTAAAGATAACAATAATAACTCTAATCTATGATCCGAAATGGCCAAAATAATACAAGTAGCATAATTGAAGCCTAATTCTACCTAGAGTCCAACCTAACATTCCACTAACATATATAATATAAAATTTAACTAAACTTAATCAAGAAAGTAAACTATAACCTACATCGGGGACGAACTGCAAACACGAACTGTCACTCATGTGCCTTCTCCTTCCGAATAGCCTCAGATAGCTGCCATACTAACAAGGACAGAATACAGGTGTCAAGACGAGAAGAATGACACTCATATTGCTATACAAAAATTTAGGCCAAAACATGGGTTGGAAAATGACCCTCGAGGCTCGCATAACGAAACAGAAAGTAAAAATCGCAATTATATTCCCAATGGGTTAGAGAGCCTATACCCAAAATTTGGGTGCAAATAAGACTCGTTTCGGGGCCCAAAATAGCCTCGAAGTCCAACTAGTTCAAGAGAATTCACAAGGGTAAAACCAATAGAAATTTACGAGATTATGGAGAACTAAATAAACTGAAAAGAGAAGGGGGATAGAGGGGACTTACAAGATGAAGAAGACTAAGCAATGGAGTTGAAATCGGAGCTTGAGAGCTTATCAATGAAGAATTTTGTAATTATGGAAGAGAAAATAAAGTTGGCAGCTTATATAACTGCCAGGGGTCCTTCATCTTGATTATAAAGGACCCCCACGTGGTTCCAATTATGAGCTAGCCAGACCATCACGGTCGCAAAGATTCGGGTGAGGAGCAAGAGGTTATGCAACTGTTGGGACCGAAATATCCTCAGAACAGGGAGCTATAGTAACTACCTGTGCTCCTGAACTCGGTGCACCCAGGGATGCCCCCTAAGCGGATGTCTGTGATTCCTCAGAAGGCCGCTGTCCAATCATACCTAAAAATTGTAATAGTAAACCCCGAATATCTGAAGACTGAGCTGGGGCTGAAGCTTGCACTAGAGCTGGTGGTACCTAGGCTGCCCCCTGGTCCACCTGCTGGTATAGACCAAACTCTGGCTCATAATCATACTCGAGCTCTCTCTCAACTCTAGTAACTCTAGCTGGTACCGGTACTCAGGGACTTCCTCGACCCCTACCTCTATGACCTCCCCGACCCCTAATTTGACAGAGGCTTATCTCTGCCTGACACCGATGATCTCGTATGAACCATCTGCCGAAGAGTGAACCAGAATAAGTGAGATTTCCAGAAACTTCCAAGGATACTACGCATGAGAAAGAAGCTAGAAAAGTCCATTTTACTAAGATGTCACTATAGCCTCTCAAAGATTGAGTACAGATGTCTCCGCCTCGATCCGCAGGACTCTACTAGACATTGGCTCCTATACCGATGAAATCGGTGAACCTAGGGAACTGATATCAAGCTGTCACAACCTGATTTCTCGGTCATGGTGTCAGTTACAACCCCCAGTAGGCGAACCAATCCATGTAGCTCAAAACCGTTAGTAATGGGCTACTAGCTAATAATTAAGCAGAAGAAATGATATAATCAAGCGGAAGCAAAGTAATACGATGAAAAGATAGATAACAGGTTTATATATACATATGGGGAAGCTAAACCAAACCCCAAAATTTGGTATCATAGTATAGAGCCAAAACTACATATATGGTGTACGAAGCATCAAAAATAATATAAACACAACTATCTCCGAGTAGTAACAAAGTACATGATACAGAAGATAAACTAAAGCTAAGCTTCAGTTGCCAAGAGCTCACCCTCAATCTAGATAGTTCAAAAGATCTCCAAGCATGAATCCCATGATCTAGCGGTAATGGCCCATACTAGGATCTGCACCAGAAGATGCAGAGTGTAGTATGAGCACAAATTGCAAAGCAACCGGTACCCAGTAGGTATCATAGGCCGACTAGGAACATATAAGATAAAAGAGCAGTAATAAGCAGAATAGAAACAAGTAGTCACAGAAGGCAATGAATAAGCACACGGAAGCTAGCACGGAAGGAATAAAAATAGGAACAACATACATGGCTAGATACTATAGCACAATCACATGCAAAAAGAGGAAACACATACCCAGGATCCTCCCAATAATAAGCATATAAAGAAGAGTTTAGAAAGTAGGCGGTATACCAGTAACCTCAAATGGATAAAAAAGGAGAGAAAAGATAACGATAATCATACTTGCATACAAGATACGATAACCCCAAATAGACATACTAATCTCAAGTCAGAATCCAATAGTTAAAAGCCCAAAAGCAATCTTATCAATCTCGAATCTCACTAGAAACCATGACAGGATCTAATACCGCAATATAATAACAACAAGTCTCAGTATAATCCCACGGGTGCCCATAAACCCAAGGACTACATGCAAGTGAATACAAACCCTCCGGCAGCCCATACTACCGGAGCGCATAATCAGCAAACAGCAAACAAGGGTGGAACCTCACACAAATGAATGATATGCTATGATATGCAAACCAAGTGTAACCGCAGTGTCAGTATGTTACCCCCTCCGGTGCCTCAAAGGTCCAATAAAGGTGGGATCCATGGAAGGACTTCTCCCGAGTACATCTACTTTTTCGTACACCCCTAACCTCAGTAACCCTTTTACCCGTAGCACTTGGTCTGGGATGACAGGGTCCATGGAGGTCTACTCGTAGACCACATACTACACTCTATCCTCAAAATATCAGTTCGGAGTTCCACCGGATCAAAAATGGTACTCAAATGCCCCAAATGCTTGCCTAAATTCTATCCAGATCTAAAACATGAAATAAGTCTCATAAACCCCATTCAAGGCTGCTCGGGCATATCCGGGTCTAAAAGAGTAGTAAATCAAGTGTGATGCTCGGCTTCACGACTTGATTTACTACAGTTTTAGACTTGGATACGCTCCTGGCACCCTTTATAAGGGTTATTGAGACTTGATTTCTGATTAAGACCCGAATACACTTCGGGCACCCTTTGATAGGTTTTTGAGATTACTACTACTGATTTAGACCCGAGTCAAAGCTGGGCATGTACTATGAGGTTTCATTTATTGAATTACATATTGAGATTCATAGTTTTACTATGTGGTCTATAAGTAGACCCCTATGGACCTTGCCATTCCTGGGTCAAAGGCTAAAGGCCGACACAGTGTACCAGGAGGAGAGGTATACAGAGCAGCAGAGGTATACATGCCATGTCCTTCCATATGTCCTGCCTCTATTAGGCCTTATAGGTACCGGAGGGGGTAACATATGGTTCTATTATCACACCAGATTTATCATACATCATCATGCATATTGCATTCTTATTCTAGCCTTGTTTGATGTGTGCTCAGTGTATGCTCTGGTTATATGGGCGGCCGGAGGGTTTGTGTTCACTTGATTGTGTTTCTCAGTTGTATGGGCGGCCATTGGGACTGTAAGTATATTATATTACTCCTGTATTTTTATAAAGCTTGTCCTGGCTTTTGGTTCTTGGTGGATTAGCGGTTGTTAACCTGTTGAGACTCTGATTATTGAACCGGGATCATTGAGGGGCTAGTGAGTCCTAAATTATTGAGGCACTCTTGGGTGGTCTTCTGAGATGTTGTGGGTTTCTGGTTCTATTCTTTATCATGATTTTGCATTATAGCTCTCAGTTATTGTGGCTTATTTATTCCATCTAAGGGTTGTATTTGTGAGGTTGATCTCTGTTTATGTTGTTCTGAAGTTGGATTTGTAATATGATTTTCCTTTAAGTATATTGATCCCATCTTGAGTATGCTAACTTTCTTCCCTTCCTTCCCTGTTACTTGAGGTTACCGATATACCGTTATTTTCTCAACTCTCTCTCTTCTGTATATATATTTGTTGTAAGGATTCCAGATGCGTTATTCCTTCTTTCACCTGTATTTCGGTGTTATGTATATATTCTGTGCTAGCTTGTATTCTTATAACACTTGGTTGATTATTCTCCGTGCTAGTTTCCATGTGCCTTCCCTATTTGCTTCGGTGACTACTTTCTTATTATCTGCTACTTACTATTTTTATATCTTATATGCGCTCAGTAAGCCGATGATTTCTACTGGGTACCCGTTGCTTAGAAATTGGTGCTCATACTACACTTTTGTATATTTTTGGTGCAAATATTAGAGTGAGATTTTGCCATTGATCGCGTTAGAGACTCGTGTAGATTTTGGATGTTCGAGACTAGAGTGAGCGCCTGACGATCGGGGCTTTACCATATCTCATTTTTGTATTGTTACTATTTGTATATTTAGAGATAGTTCTACTTATTAATTTGTTACTTCTAGCACTTGTATTCTATTAGAAGCTTTTGTACTATCGATACTAAGTCTTGGGGTTGGTGTAGTTTTCTTTTGTATATATATTTTGGTTATTGCTTCTATTGCTTATTGTGCATTTTGGTTAGGTAGTAGCCCATTACTAATCGTTCTGGGCTACGGGGAATGGGTTCGTCTACTAAGGGGCTGTAGTTTTCATCATGACCTGAGAAATTGGGTTATGATAGCTTGGTATTAGAGCTCTAGGTTCACAAGTGTCATAGTACAGAAGCAAGTGCCTACATAGAGTCTCCCAGATCAGTACGATGACGTCCGTATCCTATCTGCGGGAGGCTACAGGGCATTGTTTGGAAAAGTTCCATATTTTTGGCTCCTTATCATGCTATCCTGGCTCTATTGACTTCTAAACTTCAGTTGTTTCATTCATTCTCAGATGCCTAAGATGAGTTTGATAATAGGTGATGTCAAGACTTCTGTTCCTGTTGCTTTGGTGCTTCCATCAGCTCTAACACTTCAGAGTGAGAGTTGACCGCATCAGATAGGGGGTGTGGGGCCAGCCAAGCCTCTGATTGGATTCATAGCTACCCTAATTCTCCAGGACACCATGGTTAGGACTCTGAGTCCTCCGGTGGGTGTTTTAGTACCTGGTTTATTGAGCGGTACTTCAGTTAGGGTTGATCTTCCAGGACTTCAGTAGGGTTGTATATCGGTGTTGGACTATGAGGCGAGATTTCATGATATGGCTAGGCGTACTGCTAGGATTGTGCCTTCAGAGGTTGATAGGGTTTAGAGCTTTTTGGAGGTTTGATTTCATTGCTCCGTTTGGTGACTGAGCATTTGGTTATAGTTGGGACGACCTTCCTTTAGGTAGTGGATCATGCTTGGGCTATCGAGGGTTTATGCCGCGAGGCTTATGGAGATAGTGCTAAGAAATGTCATCGCCAGGGAAGTTCTCAAGTTTATCAGACTCAAGGTAGGGGGTTCTCCACCAGAGATATGTTGCTTCTTATCTATTCGACCAGTTTTAGTTACTCCACAGGTTTCAGAGGGTGATGGTACAAGGTATGCTGAGCAAAGTGGATTTAGTATAGGTCAGGTTCTTAGAGGTTCACTTTAAGGTTTTATAGGTCGTGGTGGATGGTCAGGTTCAGTGAGATCTTCTCTCTACCTATTGGGATTTACTTTCAGTGCAGTGAGTGTGGGTACTTTGCTAGGGATTGTCCCATGATCCCACCTTTAGAAGGGTTAGCAAGTGTTAACTCCTAGGGCTTAAGTACCACCATCTAGAGGTGGAGTGTAGGTTAGTAGGGATGGTCCCCAGGTAGCGAGAGGTAGTGTGCAGGGTTGTAGGGGTGGTCCCCAAATTATTAGAGGTGACTTTCAGCCAGGTGGTTCAGGTGCCCGTCCAAAGATGACAGGCACCATGCGTCAAAGCAAGGCTTTCTAGGGTTGTTACTATTGTGGGGTGGTTGGTCACTTTTCTAGAGAATGTCCCCAGTGAGGGATGGTTGAACCTTCAGCTTTGACTACTCAGTCCAGAGTTAGATCATTTCAGTCTGATGCCCCTCTTTGTGGGCCTGAGGTAGAGGTTCCTGATACCGTGTCTCCAAGTATGACTTTTATAACCTTCGATTGGTGATAGCATGGCTCGCATTGTGATTCTCCTCTTTTTGTGTGTTTGCTTATATGCTTACCTACTACTTGTTTAGTTGTTTGACTACTTGAATCGTAGTATCTATGCATGTATTTTCCCTGGTAGATTATTCTTTAGTAGTGGATGGGGTGAGTTATCCTTGAGAGGTGTTTACCCGGAGTTATGGCTCATGGGTAGGTCTTGTTAGTCTCTTTTCTGGTTGGTTTTATTTCCAGCTCATTGTGGTTCTAGACTTGTCTTGAGTCTCCCATTTCTAAGTGGTCCTAGATGGTGCTTGCCTAGGCTGTTACCGAGCGCTTGCTAGAAGTCCTTGTGTTGGTTTGGTGTTATCGGTGGTTTTGTCAAATTTTGAGCTCCTATCTTAAGTTGAGAAGTATTGGTTATGCTAGCGAGTATGGTTTGGTTTTCTTTTCTCGGGTGATTAGAGTCGACCCTCTTTGTTGGGTTGACTTAGGAGGTTAGACGGTATGTAGGTTGTCCCTGTGGCTTCTTCTATTTCTTGCTTGGTTAGGTTGCCTTCTTATTTTTTCCCAGTTCTTTTTGGATTGAATTTCGATTGTAGTTCTCTGGTAGTGTTTTGATTATGGCATTGTGGTTGAGCTTTAACTTGGGTACTTGGGTTAGTGTTGACCGTAGCCTCGTGGTTGAATTGTATGCATAGAATTTTAGGTGAGTTGGGAATCTGGACCATTCTTCTCCTGCCATATTGAGTGTTGACAATATGGATATGAGAGCTAAGGGAATGGCTCCAGATTTATTTGAGAAGAAGTTTGTAAGGTTCAGTATATTCTATGAAAGGGTTTTGTTCAATTAAAGAAAATAGAGGGAGATGACTCTGTGTGCGTGCTTATGTGTTTTAGTAGTTGACTAAGGTCACGACTGGGAGTTTCTTGGGGTTGTGTGTTGGTGACTTGATTCGATTGACTACAGATTATGGTATCTTTTCCTTCAATTGGTTCGAGGTTTCAGTAGCAGCTATGGATTGGGCAACTTAGGCCTCTATTTCTATTTCAGGGTGGTAGTGGTCTTTGACATCCAGTCCATGGCTAACCATTGAGTTAGGCTGGACATTCTAGATTTCAGTGGTGTTCTAGATAGTACGAGGTTCCTTCTACTATGGTTGGATAGACTTAGTAGCATAAGTTCGAGATTCAGCAGTGGTGTATGCTATATGTGATAGGGTTTTGTAGGTTAAGACTAGCGAGGCTATTTGGAGTTCAATGGAACTTTGAGACTAATGGTCGCCTTCATTTGCAGAGTGTTTGGAAGCTTTTTTAGTTAATTCTTCAAGGGTTGTCTTTTATGTGGGGTTCCAGTGTGGTTAGACTCGACCAATATGGACTAGAAATTTGGTATGTGGTCTACTTGGGGATGGTTGGTTTGTGTGCTGATATAGCAGAGCGGTTGATTCGAGCCAAAGGGATGAGTTGAAGGTATATGCCAAAAACTTCTATGTCTAGATGGCAACCTTGAACCCCAGGCACTTTTTCCTTTGCCTTTGGGGTGTTTTGACTTGGTATTCATGGTATGGTGGTCTTCTTCCTGAGGTGAGATTAGTAAGGCTATTTCAAATCTGAATGGTGTTTGAGTATTCATTGTAGCATCAGTACTTCTTAGAGCTTAGAGCTTAACTGATGATTATGGACTTCATGGTAGGCTTACCAGACTCCTCGCAGGGTCTTGTTTATGGTTTGGGTCTATTGGGTAGGTTTCCCTAGTTCATTCGCTTCTAGTTGATTCAGACTTGGCATGGTTGAGTGAGGTTGGGTTCGTTCTAAAGTTTGGAAGTTTCTCCGTGAATACAGGGTGTTCATACATGCCTTTCCTAACTCTGATATGCAAGCTTTAGTTGGGTTCAGATGGGTTTCTTAGTTGGGTTCAGTTATTGAGTTTCATGTTAGTAAAAATGGGTTATTCTCCTGAATAGTCAAGCCTATTAGACTATAGTTTGGCTTGGAAAGAGTATTAGTAAATAAGGTGACTTCGTTCGTGGTGGAGTATAACCAGGAGCCATGGACCTCCGGGATGCCAGTTGATATTTATAGAGTGGCTCAAGTGTTTGACTTATATGAAGTTTCATAGTTATGTTGCAAAAGGGATTAAGGTAAGAATAAAGAGTTTTGCGGATCAGCGGGTTCATGAGTTAGTATTTTGGGTTGATGGCTTTTCTGGTAAACTTGGTTGTGGTGTCGAGGATTCGAGTTCTTTATGTTGATTTCCTTGGTTCTATGGTTTCGGTGTTGTATCGGTTCTTTCCAGATAAGATTCTTGAGGTTCTATTTGGGTTGGAAGGCCTTTGGAGTTTTGGAGCTAAGGATTGGATTCTTGCTCGGCTAGTAAGGAGTTAAAGATTGGTTGTTTTATTGGGTTCCATTCTGTTGTGTGCCGTCCAGTCGAGAAGGCTACCCGGGTTTTCTGAGAGAGTAGTGCGGGCTTCATATCTGTTGTTTTTAGAGCTCTAGTGATTCCTTCTTTCATGACTTTCGAGGATAAAAGTCTATTTAGTAGTGGATGATGTAATGACCTTTCCCGTCATTTTTGCATATTTTCCTTTCTTGTATTGTTACAGCTTGCATTTGGCGGCCCCAAGTTATTTATGGCTTGCTGCTACTGGTAGTTTGGTGCCCCGGCCATTTATTTGGTCTTTTGGCCGTTCCTTGTTTTAAAGCTTTAAAATTTGAGAATCGTTGACTTTAATCAACATTCTTTGTGAACATGCTCGGAATCGAATTCTGATAGTTATGTTAGCTCCGGAGCATGGACTTTGGTCTATTTGGACCTTTGGTCAGGATCCGGGAGCTATTCAGCTTGGAATTCTCTCTCGTTCTGCATTTTTAGGCCACTTAGGCTTGTTTGGTTGACTTTGGTCAACATTTGGAGAAGATGGCCTCAGATGGAAATTTCATCAGTGCTGTCAGCTCTGGTAGGTCAAGTTTTAGTTGGGTAGGTGGTTGGTTCGGGTCCTGGGTGAGCCATGCTCATTTTGAGTGTTTGGTTGGTTTTAGCTAGTGTTGACTTGGGTCAAAATTCCTCCAAAACGTCCTCGTATGGAAGTTTCGTCGACTCCGTTGAGTCTGAAACATCGTTTCCACTGTGTTAGGATTATTGGTTATTGAGTATCGGGTTTCGATTATGCTCGGAATGCCCCGTTGAAGTTTTAGAAATTACAGGTTTTGCTATTGCTGGTGGAGACCTCGGGCCTTAATCGCGATCGCGATCTCTTTCCTCGCGATCGCGAGCTCTTTCCTCGCGACTGCGATGTATTACCTATTTCCTTATTCTACGCGATCGTGATATTTTTTTTGTGACCGTGATAAAGCCTGCTCACCCTTGTTCTTCGTAACCACGTGGCTAGTCCTCACAATCCTGATGGTCTAGCAAGTGTGGTCCTCGCGACCGCATGGGGTCCCTTCGCGATCACGATGAAGGACCCTGGGCAGTATATAAACTATCCACTTCGTCTTCTTCACTTCAAATTCGGTTCCACAATTTTTTTTAGCTCCAAACTCACCTGAGCTCATAAATGCTTCAATTCTTGGTGTTGGGGTGTAAATTCCTTGGCCTTGATCGTTCCTCCATCTTTATTGGTAAGTTTTATCTACTTATTTCTGTTGAATTCACATCCTTGTTTCCTATATTGCTCTTATAATTGGCTTGATGGTTTGAGCCATTTCTCATGGTTAAATTCCTTCAACACTCTGAGCATGCACTCATGGGAGTATAGTGCTCATTGTAGGTTCTTTGTTTCTAGCTTTGGGTTGCGGGCCCCACGGGCTCGCCAGCAATCCGAATTTTGACCCAGCTATTATTATAGCAATATGGGTATCGTTAGTCATATTTTAATGCCTAGATTATTGTGTTGATAGTGTTTTCACGAATTGGAGGTTCTCGAAGCAGTTTGAGCTTGGACGAGTTGTCCCCACAGCTAGTAATCAGATGACAGGTAGGTTATGGCTTTCCCTACCCAGAAACTTCGTATATAGGCTATAACTACATTAATTACTATCCTTGGATGGGTTGTTATAGGTTGGTACCTAGACCTTGTCCATCTCTTTGTTCCATTTATTTCATGTGTTGATCGTAGTATTCGTATAGTATTGTATATTACCCTTGTGGTCCTGTGGGGCCTTGTATTAACTCTTTAACATAGATGGTGGGTTATTTGGGAATGCCCGCGAGTCCCGAACATAGAGACATTGTTGGTGAGCCATTTTGGGCTAATTTATATTGTTTGCAAGCATATCATTAATGAGAAAAAAGTTTTTCTGCATGTTTTACTACTTATTTGGCTTCGGGCCTACTCTAATGATTTTTTTCTAAACTTTGTATGGCACCGAGGGCCTATTATCTGTAATATGACTTTGAAAGGGTTTTTAAACTGGCTTTTATGAAACCTCTTGTAGAAACTAGGATATTATGATGACTTGATTACCACTTTTCACACATACTAGGCTCAGTTGTGCCAGAGTACTAGACTTGATTTACTACTGTTTTAGACCTGAATATGCTTCGAGCACCCTTTATAAGGGTTATTGAGACTTGATTTATGATTTAGACCCGAATACACTTCGGGCACCCTTTGATGGGTTTTTGAGATTACTACTAATGATTTAGACCCTAGTCGAAGCCGAACGCCTAGTACGAGGTTCCGTTTATTGAGTTACATATAGAGATTCACGATTTTAGTATGTAGTCTACGAGTATACCCCCATGGACCTTATCATTCCTGGGCCATAGGCTACGGGCCAATGCAGTGTTCCAGGAGGAGGGCTATACAGAGCAGCAGAGGTATACAAGTTGTGTCCTTTCATGGGTCCTGCCTCTATTAGGCCTTATAGGTACTAGAGGGGGTAACATACAGTTCTATTATCACACCAGATTCATCATACATCATCATGCATATTGCATTTTGAGTCCACCCTTATTTGATGTGTGCTCAGTGTACGCTCTGGATGGATCGGTGAAAGGAGGGTTTGTATTCACTTGAATGCATTTCTCGATTGTATGTGCGGCCGTTGGGTCTATAGGTAGATTATATTACTTCTATTTTTTATAGAGCTTGTCCTAGCTTTTGGTTCTTGGTGGATTAGCGGTTGTTAGCCTGTTGAGGCTCCGATTATTAGACTTGGATCATTGAGGGGCTCGTGAGTCCTATATTATTGAGGTACTATTAGGTGGTCTTTTGAGCTGTTATGGGTTTCTGGTTCTACTCTTTATTATGATTTTGAGTGGTAGCTCTCGGCTATTGTGGCTTAGTTATTCCATCTTAAGGTTGTACTTGTGAGGTTGATCTCTGTTTATATTATTCTGAAGTTGGATTTGTAATATGATTTTCCCTTAAGTATATTGATCTCATCTTGAGTATGCTAAATTGCTTCCCTTCCTTCCACGTTACTTGAGGTTATTGGTATACCACAATTTTCTCAACTCTCTCTCTTCTATATTTGTTGCAAAGATTTCAGGTGCATTCTTCCTTCTTTCACCTATATTTATGTGTTATGTATATCATCTGTGCTACCATATATGCTTATAACTCTTGGTTGATTATTCTCCGTGCTAGTTTGCATATGCCTTCCTTATTTTCTTCGGTGACTGCTTTCTTATTATCTGCTACTTACTGATTTTATATCTTATATGTGCTCAGTCGGCTGATGATGCCTACTGGGTACCTATTGCTTAACAATTGATGCTCATACTACACTTCTGTATCTTTTTGGTGCAGATATTTGTGTGAGATTTCATCATTGATTGCATTAGAGACTCGTGCAGCGTTCGAATGTTTGAGACTAGGGTGAGCGCCTAACGATCGAGGCTTGACCACATCCCACCTTTGTACTGTTACTCTTTGTATATTCGGAGATAGTTGTACTTATCATTTTGTTACTTCTAGCACTTGTATTCTATTAGAAGCTTTTGCACTATCGATACCAAGTCTTGGGGTTGGTGTAGTTTTCTATTATATATATATTCTGGTTATTGCTTCCGCTTTTCCTTATCTTTATGTTCTTCTTCCGCTTATTTTTCTGCTTATTGTGCATTTTTGTTAGGTAGTAGCTCATTACTAATCCTTTTGAGCCACGGGGAATTTGTTTGCCTACTGAGATTTGTAGGTGCCATCATGACCTGAGAATTCGAGTCGTGATAATTTTGGTTTGTAATTTCCGTAATGGAAGAAACTAGTGTTTTTCTTTAGCTTTTGGAAGTTTGAAGATGATGTACAAAATAATCATGCACTTCTGTTTAAATGAAAAAAATGACTTTCCATAAGGTACATGCTCATTATTTTTGAATGGTCCTCCACCGTGAATTGAAACGCCTATATTGTCTTTACTTGTAATTATATAAATTATTAGATGTCAAAATATTACAACTTTAACTCTTTTTGAATGTGCCTAATTCCGCTATATAAATAAATATGATTAATATGTCATAAATGGAATCGTTTTAAATGCTACAAGTATGTGTTTGTTTTTAATTTGGAAGTGGCATTCTCCCAAGAGGGTCGCTACAAGTGTTGGTATCAGAGCCTTAGGTTTGTGATTCTAGGAATTTTGTTTGTAACTTGTTAGTACATTCGTTCTTTTTCAGACTTCTTAGATAATACCCTTTTCTTGCATACTTTGATAATATGCTCGTTGAGTCTATTGTGCATATGCATCATGTACATGTCCCTAATGCAATGTGATCTTTCCTTTTGATGGAATTAAGTTATGGCCTCTTCTTCTAATAGATCTATGGAAGCTGCTAGTGAGGGTTCAGTTAACTCTATTTCCCAACCTCACATACTAGAAGGGGATGGAGAACATCATGATGATCATAATTACCCTCATACTAGTGCATGTGAATTTAGACAAAATAAGGGTGCGAGAGCTTAGCCATATCCTCTTATGGGCCATAATGCTCCTGTTATGAATTCTCATATTCAACAGATGGATGATTTCTTTCATCACTTGTGTCACAACCCGATTTCTTGGTCATGATGGCACCTACAACCCCCCAGTAGGCGAACCAATTCCCGTATCCCAGGACAGTTAGTAATGGGCTACTATCTAACAAATAAGTGGGAGAATAGATAACAGGAGTATATATATATATACATATGCGGAAACTAAATCAAACCCCAAGACCTGGTATCGTAGTATAGAGCCAAACTACATACATGGAGTGCAAATAATCCAAAATAATATATACAGATGTCTCTGAATGGTAATAGAGTACATGAAGCAAAAGATAAACTAAAGCTAAGCTCCGATCGCCAAGAGCTCACCCTCAGTCTGAAGTAGTCCCCAACAGATCTCCAAGAACGAATCACAGCGATCTAACGGCGATGGCCCACGCTAGGATCTACACCCAAAGATGCAGGGGGGTAGGGTGAGCACCAAATGCGAAGCATAAGGTACCCAGTAGATATCATAGGCCGACTGGACACATATAAGATAAAAGCGTAGTAACAGACAGAATAGAAGCAAGCAGTTACAAAAATCAACGAAAGGTACACAGGAACTAGCCCAGAGGGAAATCAACAGAACCACATGTGAGGCCAATAAGCAGATTATACACACCATAGGCACAGGTGAAAGTAAGAAGTAACGCACATGGGGTCCTTGCAATAACAGTGTATACATAATAAGTTTACGAAATGGACGGTATACCAGTAACTTCAAGTGGCAGAAGAGGGAAAGAGGAATGATAGGCATGCTCAGAGACATGAATCAAACTCAACTAATCATATCAATCTCAAATCCAGAAACTAACAGTCTAGCAGTAACTAATTTTATACTTAACCGTAATAGGGAACAATTCTGTAAGTAAATAGCAAGAGTCTACCTAAAGTCCCCCGGCCGCCCATAAAACCGAGGAACACAAACAAGTGAAAACAAACTCTCCAGCATCCCATACTACCAGAGCGTACAATCAACAAACAACAAATAAGGGTGGAGCCTAAAACAATGAATGATATGATGCATGAAGATCTCGAGTGAAATGGTATCTCTGTATGTACCTCCTCCGGTGCCGATCCGGCCTAGCAGGTAAGTTTCATGGAAGGACACTGCCCGTATATCTCTACTCCACCGTATACCCTTCCTCCGGCACACGCAGCCCGAAGCCCCAGGCCTGGATGGCAAGGTCCATGGAGGTCCCTGACCCCATACTAAAAGATAGAGACCCAGTCTCGAATATGCATGCCCAGACCCTGTCCAAGACTAAAGTAGTAGGAAAATATCTCAAAACCCCTCCAAGGGTGCCCGGGCATAACTGGGTCTAAACAATAGAAAGTCATCTCAGGTGCTCGGTCCGACCGAGGCTAAAAATCATCTCAAGTAGTAAGAAAACTCAACTAGCACCCCGGCCCTGCCGAGTCTAGCGTTAACCGTAAAACTGGTGTTTTAAAACATAATTTTACTTTCTTTTACCTAGGAATATTCACAACTTAAATCAAACCATTTCCAAATCATTTTCATTAAAAATATTCCCCCGGGGCCATGCAAGGTTAGAAAATAGTGCCAGTAGGCCCGAAGCCAAAACCATAGTAAAACATGGATAAACCTCTTTATATGCATGAAAATGGTATGATCACACACAAAAGCTGCCCAGCAGCTCACAATCAACCTGTCGACCCTGCACAGGGCCACAACTACTCAGCAAGCATAACCAGCCTAGAAGGATAATTCTATGCCCGGGACTCGCGGACATTCCCAAAATCCCACCTTCTATGTTCTAGAGGCAACAAGGGCTCACAGGACCACACGGGTAAATAAAATATATTGGCAAATACTACAAGCAACGGAGGAACAAAAGTAGGCGGACATGAATAAAGTGGTCGAGGTCTGTGGTACCAACCTAATAAACCAACCCAAGGATGCCCATTAATATAATTTTATCCTATATATGCGGAGTCTAGGGAAAATAAACCGTAACCTACCTGTCGTCCGATGACAAGCTTGAACCTTTCCGAAAAAGCTCCAAAAGGAAATCAAACCCGAAAAAGAGCACACTTTGCAATTGACAAAGAGGTACGCGTGTATATATAAATGAGGATTTCAATCCTGCGATGTCTTGCACCAAATTATCATCACCATTCCTTGATAAAAGTATTTGTTACTACACTTTCTTAATATCCTTCACAATATATATAGAGCAATATAAGTTAGGTAGATATGTCATAATTGGAATGACACCACTGTAGTTAGTGGATTGTTGGCCACTCCCTCCACCTCCACGTGGAGTGGAGGTAGCAGTAGTAAGAAAATGTTTTATCCCATTATGTATATACTCGGGTATTATATAAGATCGTGGTAAAATATATATAAATTTTTAAATATACCATAATTCATAGAAAATTATTTCAAACAAAACCCACTATATTATAATAATAAATTTTAACATAACTAAATTTACTATCTCCGTTAAAATATTACAATGTACAAAAACCTTATAAAATAAATACATATACCATTATATCGTAACAAAAATATTTTTCATAAACCTTTAAAATATTTTAAAAAGGTAATAATAATATAACATTTTACCAAATTCAAGTTTCAAATAAAATATTTTCAAATACACGCGATGTTAATAAATTCTCAAACTTAGGCTCGCAATTCACCATCGCACGATTTTGATACTCAAGAGCTCTCTTGGAACCCTCCCTTATGTTTTCTCACTGCTTCAGAACTTAAATGGCATTTTAAAACGTGAAGTTGAGGGTATAAATCGATTTTGACCCGACCCGGTTCGCGACCCGGTTCGCAACCCGGTTCCTACCAGACAGTCCACGGTAAAATAGTCATAACTTTTTACTCCGAGATCAGTTGGACGTGAGGTTTTGTGCGTTGGAAACTAGACTCGTAGACCTTCGATTTGGTATTTCGGGGGACTTCTAATTCTTTATATATTGGGAGAAAAGCCCTGAGACATTTTACCCAAAGTTCAGAAAATTTATTAAAGGAACTTACGATAACTTTTGCCGACTTACTTGTCTTCAAAACTTATCATACGACCAAACAAATGGACCCGGCACCGAAATACCGGTCCTGACAAGCCTTAAGTGACTTGGGTCCACTACAAACAAGCTCTAACGGTTCAAGGAAAATGTATACGTGGAAATAACCGGAAGGGTCATTACATCATCCACTACTAAAAAGGACTTTCGTGCTCCAAAGTCAAAGTCAAGGGGGTACCTGAAGGCTCAAACAGCTGCGGATACTGAGTCCGCATATCTCTCTCGGTCTCCCAAGTAGCCTCCTCGACTGGACGGTGCCTCCACTGAACCTTAACAACCGGGATCTCTCGAGACCTCAATCTCCTGACATCTCTGGCCAAAATAGCTGTCGGCTCCTCAACAAAGGCTAAACCCTCACCCAACTGAACTAAATCCCACTGCAACACATGAGACTCATCTGGGACATACCGACGCAACATCAAAACATTAAATACAGGATGTATAGCTGAAAACATCGGAGGTAAGGCTAACTGATAGGCAACGCTACCAACCCTCTGAAGAATCTCAAACAACCCAATGTACCTGGGGCTAAGCTTGCCATGCCTACCAAATCTCATCACGCCCTTCATGGGCGATACACGGAGAAACACCAAGTCACCGACACTAAACTCCAAGGCACTAAGCCTACGATCAGCATAACTCTTATGCCTGCTCTGAGCTGCCCGAAGTCTGTCCTGAATCGCTTGAACCTGATCTAAGGAATCTCGAAGCAAATCTGTGCTCTGTGGCCCAGCACTAAAACCATCAAACCAATCTATCGGTGATCTGCAATGCCTTCCATACAAAGCCTCAAAAGGGGCCATGCCGATACTCAAATGGAAGTTGTTATTATAAGCAAACTCTGCCAAGGGAACAAACTGATCCCAAGAACCTCCAAAGTTAAGAACACAGGCCCGAAGCATGTCCTCCAGAATCTGAATGGTCCTCTCGGACTGGCCATCTGTCTGAGGGTGGAAAGTGGTACTAAGATGAACCTCTATACCCAAATCTCGCTGAATAGCCCTTCAGAACTGAGATGTGTACTGAGTGTCGCGGTCTGAAATAATAGAAGCTGGGACCCCATGCAATGGAACAATCTCACGAAGGTAGATCTGAGCTAACCACTCTGCACCATAAGAAGTCTGAACCGGCAAGAAATGTGTTGACTTAGTCAGCCTATCAACAATCACCCATATGGAATGAAACCCATGAGAAGTACGAGGCAAACCAACAACAAAGTCCATAGTAATCCCTTCCCACTTTCACTCAGGAATGGGAAGTCGATGCATCAAACCACCAGGTCTCATGTGCTCGAACTTAACCTGCTGACAGTTCAAGCACTGAGATACAAACTCCGCTATATTCCGCTTCATACCACTCCACCAGTAAAGCTGTCTCAAGTCTCTATACATCTTTTCTGTGCGAGGGTTAATGGAGTATCTAGTACAATATGCCTCATGAAGTATCAACTGAATTAAATCACTAATCCTCGGAACACAAAGGCGACTATCAAACCTCAGAACCCCATCTGAATCTAGAGTAGCCCGACTGGTCTCACCCTGAACAACCCGATCACGAAGGTCACACAACTGCTGATCCTCAAACTAACGGCTCTGAATCTGATCAATCAAAGTAGAACGAACCTCAACACTGGTGAGAACTCTGCTAGGATCCGACAAGTCAAGCCTAACCAAACTAATAGCCAAGGACTGGATGTCCAAGGCCAACGGTCGCTCTGAAACTGAAAGAGAAGCTAGGATACCCATACTCACTGCCTTCCAGCTCAAGGTATCCGCTACCACATTTGCCTTGCCCGGATGATACAAAATAGTAAAGTCATAGTCCTTCAGTAACTCGACCCATCTCCTCTGTCTCGAGTTCAACTCTCGCTGACTCGTGATATACTGAAGACTATGGTGATCAGTGAAGATCTCACAGTGAACTCCATATAGGTAATGCCTCCAAATCTTGAGCGCAAAAACTACCGCTGCCAACTCTAAGTCATGAGTGGGGTAGTTGCGCTCGTGAACCTTCAACTGCCTTGACGCATATGCTATTACTCGACCTTGCTGCATCAACACACAAACAAGACCAACCCCAGAAGCATCACAGTACACGGAGAAGCTCTGACCCTCAACAGGCAAAGTCAAAACTGGAGCTGAAGTCAATAAGGCCTTAAGCCTCTGGAAGCTGTCCTCACACTGATCCGACCACTGAAATGGGACATCCTTCCTAGTCAGCATAGTCAAGGGTTCTGCTATGGAAGAAAATCCCTCAACGAACCGTCTGTAGTAACCAGCTAACCCAATAAAGCTACGGACCTCAGTAGCAGTAGTAAGCCTAGGCCAATCACAAACCGCTGAAATCTTTCCCGGGTCAACCCTAATCCCATCCCTTGACACCACGTGCCCTAGGAATGCAACTGACTCAAGCCAAAACTCGCACTTTGAGAACTTGGCATAAAGCCGATGATCTCTCAAAGTCTGGAGTATAACCCTCAAGTGCTGCTCATGCTGATCTCTACTACGCGAGTATACCAAGATGTTGTATATAAAAACTATCACAAATGAGTCCAAATACAGGCCAAGAACCATGTGCATCAAATTCATAAAGGCTGCGGGGGCATTAGTCAACCCAAAAGACATCACCAAGAACTCATGATGGCCATAACGTGTCCTGAATGCTGTCCTAGGGATGTCCTCCGCCCTAATCCTCAACTGATGGTAGCCAGACCTCAAATCAATCTTCGAAAACACGACTGAACCCTGAAGCTGGTCAAACAAGTCATCAATCCTCGGCATCGGATACCTATTCTTCACTGTCACTCTATTCAGCTGTCGATAATCAATACACATGCGCATCGACCCATATTTATTCTTCACGAAGAGAACAGGAGCACCCCAAGGTGACACAATAGGTCTAATAAACCCCTTAGCTAACAGATCCTGGAGCTGC